>JACWQW010000049.1:0-179224 GCA_014849355.1 Cryphonectria radicalis | reverse complement strand
TACCTTTTTGGATGCCCACAACCCCTTTGGCAGACCCATTTTTACAAACACCCCACTGCACACCCCAAAAATATTTTAAACTCGCCCTCTTGCCCCCCCCCCCCCCCACCCACCCCTAAAATCTCGCAATACGGTTATGCTCACCTCAAGTCGGCGCGCCCAGGAACGGGAGGGAGCAGCGTCATTTACACATGTCATGATATATTTCCAACCCCTTCCCAATTTAGAGAGAGAGAGAGAGAGGAGAGGGAGGGGAAGCCTTTCTCTGAGCAAGGGGGGAGAGAATCCAGACAGCCGGGGAGGGGGGGGGACGTCCTCCTCCAAGGGGTTGATAATAAGCATGTCATACGGAAATGAATTGGATGGGTGGGCTACTTTATTGGGCTTGAGGAAACGGCGTGTTGGCGCCGTGCCGTGTTATGTTACAGTCCCACACAACCACCGTCGACGTCCAGCCACGGTCATCATCTTTCACACCCTACCTCTGTGTGTCTCTTTCTCTCTCTCACACACACACAGACACACCATTCAGAAGACGTCTAACTGACTGACAGTCTAGCAGCCATCCCATTGGACAGGTTTCACCATCAACTCAACATGCCCTGCCTCCCTCCAAGACCTGAAGGAGGTGCGTGTCTTCTGCCTTGTTTCGGCATTCCTCATATGACATGATCCATGAGATCATTCATCAGGAGGAGAAGAAGAGGAGGAGGTAGGGTGGCGGGTATGTATGTATGATTTTGTGCCGTTTTCCGTCATGGTGTGTAGGAGCTATTGGATGTGGTGATATCCGGCCTAGGCGCCAACAACTCGACGCCTGCATTTATTTGCCTCAAACCTACACACACACACACACACAAATACATTGCAAGGTCCTACATACCCTCCTCCCTCTCAAAGGTCACCCAGGCAGGGGTGTTCCCCCCCCCCCCCCTTTTTCGGGATTTTATGTTCTTGAACAAAAGAAGAAAAATCACTCCCCATGACCAGTCAAGTCAGATGGACTTTGTTCTTCTGAGGTAGATACGGGTATGTGCTAGATCAGCGAACACGAAGGCGTGGTATGTACTTGGCAGTGACTCACCCACATGTCTCGATCGATGATGTTGTTGTTGAGCGCCAACTGCCAACTGCTGCTCACCATCATAGTAGGACACGCGTCCCTCGCTACCGAACCTCGGAGGTTGATGGGTGTGCTCTCTCTGGATGGTATTGTGTCTATTAATGGCATGCTGTATGTTAGAATACCACCCACCCATCTATCGGTCCAGCTGGACAGGCCAACTAAGTTGGGCGCCTGCATGACCTACGTCGTGGTAGTAGTCTCGCAGTAGTACATTAATAAGTAAAGAGAGAGCCTCGCCAGTTTAATGAAAGACGGAGGGGTAAACTGGACCAACCAGGACCGGAGAAGGGCCGAGGGGTTCTTGGTGGCAGTGCGTGTGCCCTGTTTCATTGTGAAAACCTTGAAAGGAGGGGAGGGGAAAAAGAAAAGAAGAGGGAGGAGGGGAAGAGAAAGAAGGGAAAAAAAAAACAAAGAAAGGAAACAAGGCTGTGGATACCAACCTCTCGTTTGGCCGGCGGCTCAGTGTCCCCCACCCAGCCTATCCGGACCTCGAGATGCCCGTTGTTCATGTTCAAGCTATCGAGACCTCGTGGTCCTACCTGTCAGATCTTTGTGAGAGTTATCCGTCCTCATCTACCTTCTCGAATGCCGGAGGAACCGCCCTCGGCTCTGACCAATCTTACCTCTCGTGCCAAGGGGGGAAGAAGGAGGGGAGGGAGGGGGGGAAATGGATCGATGAGAGTGGCCGAGCCGGTCGGGGAATTAATTACTTCTTTTCAGCTAAACGCTGGCCCGTTATGGCGGCCTGGCGTGGTGTTGCCACTTTCTGCTGCAGGGTGTGGTAATACATTGTACACATGTCCTCTCTCTTTCTTGGCTGGAAATGAGGAGGAGGCGGCAACCGAGCGGAAGGGAGAAACCATGCCGTACCATGACGCCCTTGGGACGAGCCAATGAATCCCCTGGACAGAGGGAGTCTTGTGGGCTTCCTTTTTTTTTTTTTTTTTTTTTTTGGTTTCGAGAGAGATGGGGAGAGATAAGAGAACATGACCTGCTGTTGCATTGGATGGATGCATGCAAGGTTTTCTTTTTGGCAAAGAAACAATGTTTCGCAAAAGTTTCTCGGGGCTCCATCTGTCGTCGGCATCAATCTGCCTTGCCTTGCCTTCCCTTTTCTGCCGAGGACAGAACAGGATCACGGACGGACAAATCAAGGCCGGCTTCGCGATATATTGCCTACCCTCCCTCCTTGCCGCCTTTTGGACGGGGAGCAGGAGGAAAGGCCAATCATGAGACGCGAGGCGGGAAGAGTGGCCCGCCTCTCGGCAAGGAGCCCAATAATATCCCGCGTGGGCGCGGCAGAGAGGCGAAGCCTGAGCGAGCCCTTGTCGGCGCGACAGCTAAAAGGGTTGTGTGGGGAAAGGGCGAGGCCGAGAGTCGCACGGCTAGCCGCCCGGACTTTGGAGGGGCCCCTGGGAAGGATGGTTCTCATTGGCCACCGCAGACGCTTCTTCCCCCGCCGTCTCTTGTTCTGGACCCACCACATCAAGGTTCTTTCCTGTAGGACGCATACTCCGCTCTCTGGGTGTGTGGGTAGGGTACGTACCTCGCTCAAGCACTCGATAGTATGGTAGCATTTTTCTTCCCGTCTAGCCGCGCTGCTGGTTGGGCCTTGCGCATCTACCTATTTATGTCTGTCGAGCTTACGGGAAGCGAACCGAACCAGACCAGACGTCTAACCGCCGGCGCCAGCGCAGAGGTTTTGCCTTTTGCTACTGCACGTGTGGGTGGGACCCAGCAGATCATCTTTTTTGGTAGACGCAGATTGTGTTCTGCTGGTGGATGGTAGAAAGATGAGGATCATGATGATCAGTGTGGATTGAGATCTGGTGTTTTGGTGAAGTGAATCTTGGTTCGTCGGCGGAGAGCTCATAGGGCTGGAGAAGAGACTATCCCATCAGCCATGATCGTCTGTCTGTCTCCATTTGACACCAGAACCCTCTCATCTCTGCACGGTGGAGAGAAGATTAGAAGAAGCAAGAGAGTTGCAGCATTGGCGGCGGTACGTAACCCACGAAAGAAAGTACTGTACATACCACACAATACTATGGTCCAGTAAAGTAGTACATGGTAACAAAATCAGTGCCCAAGCGCCTAGCAGAGGGACCACTAGACAGGGAAGGAACCCCGTTACCCGTCGACATGGGGGAAACCACCTCCCACCACACCCCCCCCTGTTCGGCCCATCAGCCGCGCCGGCCACTCACCGTCCACTCATTCCCCAACCCTCCATCTCGAACCCTTGTCTAACCTAAACCTCATCAACCACTCACAGTCCCGGGCGCCTGGGTTGCATTCGCGTGTGTTGTATGCTTGTCTCTCTCTTCTTCCTCGCGGCAGTCGTTCACTCCCCCCCGCCCGTTGCTTTTCTTTTCCCGTGTGGATACCACCAAGAGGGAAATGTTCTATTCTCGGCCGTGGGGCCCTGCAGTCCCGTCCAAAGATCTTCGAGATGGACCGCCCGGCTTGTTTCTGTCTTATCCACTCTCCACGAATGCTACCGTAGTAATGTACTACTACTACTACTACCACCACCATGTTACTATCTATGTACTGCGGTAGTTTTGCCGTCGTCGTGCGTGCCGCCGACCTACAAGCGAGGCCAGCCTCGTGCTGCATGCATGTGTATAAGAAATTCCCGTGTCCCCTCGCCAGACATGCCTCGTCTCTTTGGGTTTATTTTGGAACTCACACTTCTCTTTTCCTTTCATATATTCTTCTTCTCCTCCTCCTCCTCATCTTCCATCTTCCCTTTTCCGTCGTCTTGGGTCTGCTTCTTTCTTTTCCATTTCATTTTTTTTCTCTTTTGATTCCTTTTCCTTGGGTCTCCTCTACTACGTCTTGGGTTTCTGGTATCGACTCTCAATTTTCCTTACTGGGTTTTGATCAATACGTGCTTTGGTATCACCAGGAGTGAAAGAAAAAGATAAATACATATCGAGAGACAACTTCTTCCAACGATCCTGTCACAGACACACCTAAAAAAAAAAAAAAACCCCCCACCCCCAACAACCGCCAACATGAGGACATCGATACTGCTCTCGGCACTGTGTGCCAGCACCGCCCTCGCGGCCCCTACCTACCCACAGCTCAACGTCGACGCCGCCACACCCAGCTCCGTCGACGACCTGTCAGAGTACTTCAACCTCCTGGCTCAGAAGATCTCCTCGGGGAAGCAGATGTCCAGCTCGCCAACGTGCGACCTCAGCAACGCAGTGCTGCCAGTAGCATGTAAGTCCCGAGAACCTCATATGGATATTCTCCCATATATATAATGTTCTTGTTTGGCTGACCACAACTTACAGCACCATCCCCTCTCCCGACTGTCGACGCAGGCCTCACCCTCAAGCACGTCGCCATCGGCCGCGGCACACAAAACTACACCTGTGACACCTCCAATGCCACCGCCGCGCCCACTGCCATCGGTGCCGCCGCCACCCTCTTCAACGCCACCTGCATCGCCAGCACCTACCCAGACCTCCTCGCCATGCTTCCCGGCGTCGCCCTCAACTTCAACCTGTCCACCGCCTCCTCCTACCCGGCCAACCTCGTCCCGGCCTCTACCGATGCCCGCCTCGCCCCGGGCGACTACATGATCTCGGGCCACCACTACTTCCTCGACAGCACCACCCCGTTCTTCAACCTCGACACCACCAACTGGGAGCTCGGCGAGGCCCCCTGTGCCAAGAATGCCACCACCGACGCTCCCGCTGGTGCCCCTACCGGCCAGAACGGAGACGGCGCCGTCGCCTGGCTCAAGCTGACGGCTCGCGAGGGCGCCACCGGGAAGCTGCAGGAGGTGTACCGCGTTGAGACGGCTGGTGGATCGCCGCCTGCCACTTGCGCCGGGATGGATGCTGCCTTTGAGGTGCAGTACAGCGCACAGTAAGTTTATTATTATTTTTTTTTTTTTTACACATAACATCTCTTGTGTTGTCTCTTGTGTGTGTATGCAGCCATGCTAACTTTTCTTCCCCCAACAGGTACTGGTTCTACGAGTCAGACTCATAGGAGACGGGATTCATAGGGGTGGATTAGTAGTAGTAGATTGGACAACCCCCTGTTGGGCGATCTCACAGAGATATGGCTGAACAATTTTTCTTTTCTTTTTTTACCTTTTTCATAGTTTGCTTCTTCTTATTACTCGGGGGGGAGGTCGATACCATTCTATCGAGAGGTGTTTGGGAGTCATTCGTTCGTCACAATATCACCTTGGCTTGCGCGAGTTCGCTCTCTCCCGCTCCACTTGGGAGGAGGAGGGTAAAGGGCGGGTGGTGGCTACCATCATCATCACCATATACATATAAACAAGCTCATCCGCATGGCCAAGAGAGATAGTAGTCATAGCACCGTCAATACAGGTTCTAATCCTTTTTTCAAAAAATCACAAACTCCCCCCCCCCCCCCCTCTCTAAAAAAAGAAATAAAAAAAGAAAAAAGTCCCACCATCTTGTGTAGTGAGAATTGTCCTACCATCTATTCTGAAAACGTGCCTAATATATATATATATATATTGAGATGGAAAATAATATGGTAAATCTCATATTCCTCTTATACTACCCGTTTCTCTGGAGAAAGTTGAAACGAGAGCTTGAATGACCAAACCAATCATGGTAGACCAGAAGAGGGAGAAAAAGAGAGAAAGAAAAGGGAGAAGAAGTAGGGGAGAGAGACAGAAAGGAAAACAAGCTCCTAGTGATATGCGTCTTGAGGCAATTTTCTTGGACTTCTCTTGAATGGTGGGGATCCGTCGCCGACTTCCACACAGCCCACTAGGGAAAATACTTGCTCCCATCACACATATGTAGGACTTCATCCCCATTAATCATGGTTCATAATTAGGTATTATTTTAAAAGACAACAACGGTGTAGGGTCCCTGACGTATACTAGCAGGACTGATGCTCTTCTTTAATCCAATATGTGACAAGTGAAGATAGAGGGAGAGGGGCCCTCCAGACGACTTCAAGCCGCCGTTCGTCCCCCTTTTTGAGGACATTGTTCGTAGCAGGGCGGGACGGTGTCGTCTGTCTTTGTCTCTTTTTTTTTCTTCTTCTTTTCTCTTCATCTTGCCAGATGGTCCGTTCATCTCATCATGAAAGCCAAATCCAACTTCTTCATGTCTGTGCTGTCACCGCCCCCTCTCGTGGGCACCGGTACCGGACAAAGTCATCCCGCATTAACTTTTTTGATACACTCTTTAAAAGTCGAGTGACCCATCACCGACCTTGACTCCGCCCGTGACACGCTATAAACCTCTCCCGCGTGCCACCTTGTATGCCATGATCCAAACTCGAATCACCAAATGGGTGGGCATTACTCATAAACAGTAACACAACAACAACAATAACAACAACGACAACGACCACCTCAACTCCAGGGAGCCAGAGAAGAACCCAGAGAGGGTCTTGGCAGATTTCTGACGACGAGACCCAAGACAAAAAAAAGCACAGGATTCGTGACTTTGTCGTGACTTGTAAATTGACAACAACAGTGCTGTGCTGTCAAGATGCTGCTGTCGGTGGTAGAAGGTCTCTGGCATGTTGAGGCAGACTAGACTATTCTGCCTCCCAGAACGCCCAGGTCAAAGAACTTATGCCTTCCGGGATCGGGTAGACGAGCTGGTGACCCTGGCCCCGGTGGTCTTGGCATCGCCGTTGATGATGGGGCCCTTCTTGGCAAGGAGGTCGTGGGGGTCGGGCAGAGGAGCCTGGGACATGCGGCGGAGGCCCTTGCGGTGGTCGCCCTTGCCGCCCTTCTTGTATGTGGCGAGATAGAAGGAGATGAAGAGCACGAGGTACGAGGTCAAGACGCCGATTCCAGAGAAAGCAGCAAACTCCTCACCTCCGCACTGGCCGGCATTGGGCATCCACTGGAAGTAGGTCGACGTGAAGTAGGTGTACGACGCGAAGTAGACGAATCCTGTTCACTGATGAGCCTTGCCTTTCTTGCTTTCTTTCTTTTTTTTGGGGGGGGGGGGAGAAGTGGGGGAGGGGGTTCTGGGGCAAAGAAGAACCTACCGAGGTCGATAATGAACTGGATGATCTGGAGACGAGTGACCCACTCCTTCCACCAACAGCGGACGCCACGGGCGCTCTGGAAATAGTACCAGTACATGACAACATGGACGGTCAAGTTGAGCGTGATGACGACCCAAGACACAGGCGTGCTACCGAGGAGCTGGGTGTAGCAAAGGACAGCGGTAGCGCCATGGTGGTAGCAGTGAAGGAAGGCTGAAGAGGTAGAAGAGTAGAGTATGTCAGCAAGGCCGCTCAAGAAGAGGAGAAAGGAGGATTTGCCGGGGGCGGAGAGGGAAAGAGAGAGGGAGGAATCTTACTCAGGGGCTTCTTCTTGAGGAAGAGGAAGACGGTATCCAGAAGCTCGACGTACTTGGTGAGGTAGTTCAACTTGGGGGCGGAGAGTCAGCTTTTCCCGAACACGAAGACTACTAGCCAGCACAACAGGGGAAAGGGGGTCGCAGGGGCAACACTCACGTAGTACAGGACAACGAGAGGCTGGGTCCAGCCACCGTCATAGTCACAGATGGCGTAGAAGATGCCCTTACGGACCACAGTAGGCAGGATCTGCTCGACGAAGAGGGCGAGCAGGGTAGCGGAGACGGCCGTGAGGACGAAGTTGTGGATCAGGAAGAGCGTCTTAAGCTGGAAGGAATCCTTCTTGCGCATCCATTCACGGCCGCCAAAGATGACAATGTAGTAGCAGATGACGAAGATGCCGGTCTCCTTGAGGGTAGACATGGGCGTGGTGCCAGCCTGGAACCTAAAGTCCTCGGCCGGGTAGCCGACCAAGGCCTCCCAGACCTTGCTAAAGATAGGCCATAGCTGAATTCCGAAGGGCCGGTCGATGGTCGGCAGCGGCAAATGCTCGTAAAAGGTAGCGGAGGTCGCGGTGTCCATGGTGACTTCAACGCGTGTGCGCAGAGAGGAGTCTGAACCGGTTGTGCGTAAACGGGTACTGGAAGAGGAAGAAAAGGTTAGAAGACTTTATTTTTTGGGGGGGATTTGAGATATAAAAGGTAGAAACTTGGGATGCGCGTTTTCGAGGAAGGAAAAAAAAAAAGAGAAAAAAAAGAAGGACTCTGCCCCCTCCTCTCCCCCTCTCCCCCTCTCTTTAGTGAAGACAGGCGCGCTATTTTGCTGGGTTGAGGATGGTGGTGCGCCCGTTGAGGAGCTAAGATGGGCGAGGCTGTGCTTACCTGAAGCTGCACTTGGGCCTGGAAGACAAGAGTCGCGCCAAACAACAACGGTCTTCGCAATGACGCTTGCTTTCTCTTGCTGTAAGAAAGAAATAAAGGAGGGACAGGAAGCAATTGAAAACAAGAGCACTCCTCTTTTTCACAAGCCTGAAGAGAAGGGGAAGAAAGAAAAAAAGTAGTAGTAGAAGAAGAAGAGAAAGAAGAAGAAGAAAGGAGAAGCGCAGTATCGTAGTACTTGGAGTGTCTGGGGGAGGTGGTGACAAAAGACAGGGTGGAAAAAAGAAAAGTTTAGGTGAGGTCTTGGCCCCGTGCAGCGTGAGAAAAAGGGGATGGGACGGAATTGGCCAACGGAATGGTAATCTGATTGTATGCACGGCAGGCAGGGATCGTGCATGGCGTGGATACAAGGTACAGAGGAAGCCCACCCCGAACACACCGCGGACGCCGAGGTACATACTTGTTAGTGACCGAATCTATTTTTCAAGCAGCAATTTACCATAAGATTGGCCGAGTTTTGTTATTATCCTTGGTGAGATGGATGAGTGTGTGGGGACCTTTTTTCTTTTTTCCCCTCGAAGTTCTTCTTATTTTATTCTTCGCCTTCCCTTTCCCCCCTTCTATTTTCCTCTTCTTTCTTTTTCTCTAGGGCTCGTGCACTGGTAGTAGCAGAGACATATCTACAGTTTTTTGTTTTATCAAGCGATTCTCGCTTCCTCGTCTCGCGTAGATTCTCGATGAGATAGATCTCTGCCGCTTGAGTGCACTGCTCCTCCTGTCAACGTTCCACCTTGGCTGGTCCCCGCCATGTCGTGTCCTCGGTGATGACCAAAATTCCGGGGCGTCCTGTTACACATGTGATCCATGCTGCACGCTTCCGTGTAGCCGGCTGAACTTGACTTTGCAGCTGATTATTCAGTCCCCTTTTATGACCGCTCAGGTGATGGATATTACCTGTACAGCGGACGGTCCGGAAAAGGCAAACACACACATGCATAGTCCTACTAATACTAAGTGTGCAAAGTAATGAAATGCTTGACGTATTGGATGCCTGCTTACGTAGATGGTGGTTCGCGGTCGTCAGGTCAGGGTCAACGCGAGTATTGTCCGTGCATGGGTGTCGTCTTGCACAAGTAGGGGTAGGTCTCACCTTGGGATGATCTACTGTACCATACTTGGTATTATAGTTGTACCATAGTGGTAACCGCCAAGTGTGGTTGCAGATGGTGTACTGCACCGTTGTCGTCAACCTGAACGGCAAGCTGGCACGTGTTAAAAAGCCCCGGTCATGGCACTGATGACGTACCGTTGCTACAGTAAAAAGGTACTACGTAGGAGCATGATCATGCTGCTTAAAAACAAACAACCTACTGCTTGCTCTCTAGGTTCAGAAGTCTGCTTTCAGACATCAATCATATGGAAGACGCTGACTTTCCCCCGTCGAGGCTGACTAGTATAGTAGTAGTAGAAGGAGAAGAAGGAGAGAGAACAAAATTGCTCCTCGACGGGTACGGCCTCGATCGTCTTCAGAGAAAGAATTGCACCAGCCGCTCATACTCCCAAAGATCCGGATGACCCACCCACCTTTGGCCCCAGCATCCTCTCGTCCAGTTTGATGCCAAAAGGTTATCCTCGGCAATCAAAAGCTGAGGAGTAGGCAGGCAGGCGAACAAGATCCTCTATAACCCGAGGCGGGCAATCGATTTGTCCACGCTGTAGATCATCAATGGTATGTGTGGTGTGATATTTCCCTGTTGAGTGTATCTGGCCCCCTCCCCAATCTCTACAACGTGTAAGAAGCACAGCACCCTCAACCTCTGCAGGTCATGTCAGGCTCCTCTCTGATCCTTCGCGTTCTCAATCCAGGCAAGTGGGCTGGCGATGAAAAAGCTGAGAGAGTCCGCACCCAGAGCACCACAAGAGGTACCGATTATCCCGTTCTGGCCCCGTGTCAGGCGCTGTGGAGATAAGGCGGTACGACTGACTCTGCTTCCAAATGCCCCGCCCTGATTGGCCGGCCGCGAAGCTATGAGGGAAAGTGGTCCGATCAATTGCTACTGCCAAATTTCGACCAGGCCAACCTGCACCGGACAAGCCTGAACCACCCGAGAGAAGGAACCACAAACAGCTCTCTTCCCACCTTCCATACCTACTCTCCCCTCACCCAGTCACCACAACCAGCCACTCTCCACTCAGAACTTTAGCTCTCGACTCTTTTCCTCAAGGCCCAGTCCTTCGCCTTGCCCGACCTCGCTTCTCATCAACCCTCGCCCCCAAGCCGACGACAACATATACCGAAGAAGAAAAAAAAAATTACAAAAAAAAAAAAAAATGTCTCTCCTTCGCATCGCCGCCCGGGGCCCCGCGACCTCGACATCCTCCTTCTTCCGAGCCACCACCCTCCGAGCCCGGCCCTCGATTGCCCTCGCCCGCCCGGCCTTCAGCACCTCGTCGCGTCTTCGATCCGAGCACCAAGAGGAGTCCTTCGAGGACTTCAGCGCCAGGTGAGACCCTCTCCCGTCGCGACCACCCATCCCGGGCCAAGGGAAGAACCAGAGGCCCACCAAGGGACAACGGAGAGGTGGCAGACAGAAAAAAGCCATTTCACATAACCCCGGCCGAGGTCAATTGGGTCGCGACACAAGCTCCAGCACAGGTCAATGAGGCTGATAAACCCCTCTCACGGGGATATAGATACGAGAAGGAGTTTGAGAATGTGCAGGACGTCTTTGAGCTCCAGGTTAGTCTTTTACTTGCCCACCCGAGCCGCGCGCACATAAAAGGCTCATGGTTCCTCCCCCCCCCCCTCTCCCCTCTCTTCCCCTCTGCCCTCCTTTGGGATGGCACGGCATGAAGCTCGACGGCTGACCCCGACGCGGTGACGCAGCGCAACCTGAACAACGCCTTCGCCTACGATCTCGTCCCCTCGCCTTCCGTGTGCACCGCCGCTCTGCGCGCCGCCCGGAGGGTCAACGACTACCCTACCGCCGTCCGGATCTTTGAGGGTACGTCATGGTGCAATTTGGTGTAGACAACGGCACCTGCTGCGGGACAGGGACATGGTTTACTGACGCTGGTGGGCATAGGCATCAAGTCCAAGGTCGAGAATAATGAGCAGTACCAGCAATATCTCAAGGAGCTCCAGCCCCTGCGGGAGGAGCTCGGCGTCCTGCTGAAGGAGGACCTGTACCCGGAGCCCAAGGAGGAGCACTAGATTACAGATGCTGCCTCGACGCTGACTACCCAGGCAGTCATCCTGTCGAACCTCTCGCGGCAGAAGGGGCAAAAAAAAAAGCAGAGGACAGGCCGGTAATTCTCCCTTTCGACCTGATGGCTGAAAAGCAGCTTGAAAAGCAGTTTCTGTATATGTGTTCTACCACCAATTATCCCGGGGGGAAAACAAAAAACAACAAAAATCGAGCTATAGACAAAAAAGCAAAGAGGAGAGGGGGGAAAGAGAGAGAGAGGGGAGAAGAAGAGGCACAAAGGGTTGATATCCATTCCAAATCTCCTTTTTTTACTTGCAATAGAAGCGAGATAGGGAGGGACGGAGGCTAACTTCAATCTTGAATGCTGTGTACGTTTTCGATGATTCATGTCTTGTCGAGCAAAGATGTGACGGTGACTGGAACCCTGGTGCTGCTGCTTCGCGTGCGCTTTGAGGATTGTATCACCCCGGACGTCATGAATTTGCCCAATTCGACCCCGTCGTGCTCAGCTCCTCCACCCGCTGCTGTGTTGTTCTCACTCGGTTCACCAAGCATTATAAGAATTGATTTTCAAGATTTATGAATGCTTGCCCTCCCTCCCTATCGAGGGACGGGTCCATTGCCAGCGCTACACGAACAGCAAATATAATGACAACAACCTAAATACTTACGAAATGAATTGCGAGAGCTTTCTAGCTCTTAACCGCTAGTCTATCCTGTTTCCCTCCAACCCCGTATCCTGCAAGCAATTGTTACATGGGTGAGTACAAAAGGGGACATCATCTGCTTGACTAACCGTCCTCTCGAGAGAGGCCGCGCCCCGGTCAACCCCTACAGCTCCCTCAGATGCGATCCCCTGGGCCCAAACAGATTGCCTCCAGGTCCGCTGCCGTTCCCACCATTTCCATTCCCGCCGCTGCTGGGGCCCCCGTTGTTGTTGTAGCTGTCGCCAACGGGACTCGTGTTCCGGCTGCTGACCTGGCGAATGCGCGGCGACCGGGGCACACTGCTTCCGCGCGTCTCCCGGCCGCCAAAACGGGCCTTGTATGCGCGCATCTCTTCGTTACGGCGTTCAATCTCGCGCTCGCGGTCGAGACGGGCCTCCCTCTCCAGCATCCACCTGTGGCGCAGCGAGGCGTCGGTGCGCTCCGCGGCTATACGGCGGATCTCGATCAGGTTCGCGCTGCTGCGTGTCTCGAGGTCCCGGACCTGCTGCCTCAGCTCGGCGTTCTCCTGGCCCAGGGCCGCGGCCTTATCCGAGGCGTCCTGATAGCGGTCCCGCGCGAAATCGAGGTCCTTGCGGATGCTGGCGGCCTGGCGCTCCGCATTGGCGGCTGCATCCTGCGCCTTTTTGAGGGCGAGTTCGCGCCGGGCGGCCTCGGCGAGGGTCGGGTCCTCGGATCTGGTGAGCTCCCGGAGCCGGGCCTCGAGCCGCTGTTTGTCCTCGGCGAGCTTAGCGACCTTGGACTCACTGCGCTCGAGCTCCTTCTGGACCCTCTCCTTTTCCTGGAGGGCCTGGTTGCGCTCAAGCTCGAACTTGCCGCGCTCGCCAACGGCATCGTAGTATTTAGGGTGGAACCTCCGGATGGTCATGACATGGCTCTTGACCTCTTCACTCTTCTTGTTTAAACCAGCCTGTAGATCCTGGACCTGCGAAAAGGGGGGGAAGAGGGGGGGGGGAGGGGGATGTCAGCGGTTTTCATCATGAGATGCAGTGCGGATCAAATCCACTTACAAGGCCAACGAGGTCCTCCAGCTTCTCAAGCGAGACTTGAGCCATGCCATCTTTCAGCTGCACGTTGTTGCCGAAGCGGGCCATCAACTCCTCGCTCAGCTGTTCATCATCTGACGGCGGGCCCATGCGGACTCGCTTGGACTTTTCAGCCTCCTCTCCTGCATCCTCATGTCTGCGCTTCCTATTCACGTCCGACGTCACCTGGTCTCGTGCGCTTTTGTAGTAATCAAAGATGATGTCAGGAACGTGCTGGTGTTCCCAGGTATCCCACCTAAGGTCCGGAGGGTGAAATCCCGTCTCGTCTACCAAGTACTGAGCCAAGTCACTCGCGAACTGGTGAGGCGGTGGTATGCCCTCCAAGGCCGTCTCATCCTCTGCATAACTGGCCAACGCGGTGATGCATTCCAACTGGGCGAACCTTCTCTCCATAGGATCCATTTTGGGAGACAGGCGTTGGTTGATATGCTCGAGCGAGTAGAACTCGACTAGAGAGAAGATCATAGGTGTCTGGTCATTAAGCTCTTTGGTCTTGTACGGCTGGAGCACACCGGAGGTCTCTGCCGTCTCGTCGTAGGCGATGACGATATTCTCGGTAAGACGCGGTGGTTGAGCTGGCTGAGTCGTGTCGGCCAGAATGACCTTGCATGCCGAGCCGTCTTCAGAGGATGGATGCGACCAATCTTGTTGTTGTGCATGACGGTATGTAAAACCGCCTTGGCTCACAATGGCTTCCACCTTTTCTGCCACTGGGCCTCCGGCAGTGAGGATGACGATTTCGACTTGAACGTCCCGCAGCCTATCGAGAAATTCATAGAGGAACGACAGTTTGCTCGTGGTGTCGCGGGCATATCTCATCCATTCTTCCTGTGTGAGGCTGTCCAGATCTTTGTGATATGGTGGGAGATTGCTCATCTCGCCCAAGGAGTGAAGCATCGCGTCGATCCTCGTGGTCACTCTATCGTCCGGCGAGCGCGGCGTGTTCGGTGAGAATGTGGCCTTGAATGCTTCCATCTCCTGACGGTTGAGTTTGAGAATGTCCGGCCACTGCGCTCGAGCCCGTGCTGGGGGTGGTAATGTAATGATGTACTGGTTGGCTGCAGTTTCTGCGGAAGGGAGGATTCCATATCGTTCTTCATCCCGCATTACCGTGCCAGGGGTCTTTGCTCCCGCTATAAGATCGGCGGTGGCAAGCATATCAGAGTCTTGCGACGATGCTTCTAAAATTGGATCTGGCACTGTTGTTGCAAGTAACGCAGACGGTGAGATTGTTGCAGGCATGTCGTCGTTGTTTGGACCGCCAGGCTCGAGTCCATGATTGACAGCCGCCGTCGCAAAAGCCGGGGATGCCTGTCCGGGGTTCTCGGTGCTGTCCAGCTCAACAGTACTGATTATGTCGGATGGCGAGATGGGTGTTGGGGGTTCGTCCCTAGTCTGGTTTGCTTCGCCATCGTTTTGTGCAGCATCAACTGCGCGCTCAGAAGATGGTCTCATGTGCGGCGGAATAGAGAATTGCATCTGGATCGCTCGAAGCGCTTCCAATGCCGACCGCTCCGACTCAGCAGGCTGTGAATCATCCATTATTGCAAGCCGTGATTCCGTGTCTGTTGGGACAGTGTATTGGTGGACTTGGAATGCTGCAGGATACCTATCAATCATCCCGATCTTGTGAAGACTTGGTGTGGAACAGGTGCTTTCTCTTACAGGCTGATGTAGCACAGCAGTTGATTCGGGCGTCTTATGTGCCACGAGTTACGCAGAGACCTTCGGCTGACGCTGTCCAGAGCACCCTGGCTTTTCTTGTGACGTTTCTGGGACGACCTCGTAGTCTTCAGATGCGGAAAAGAATGCTTGAGTCTGTGTTAGAAAGTGGGACTGCTGGTGTGATAGCGGTGAGATTTGTTGTGCTGGCTGGTGAGAGTCGTCCAGAGGTGTATCCTGCGCGGGCGAGGCGAGCTGTTGAGACGCGCTTATCGCGACGATGGGCTCTTGAGACCGTCTTTCAGACTTTTCCGATAGACTGAACTCGCCAGCCTCGAACGGAGGTTGCGTCAAGAAACCTTCAAAGGTGTTCCTGGACGACGGGAGCCTGGCTGAGGCCTGAGAATCCAGAATAGGCTGGAGTGGAGGAGTGGGATGATGTCCTTGGGAGAGGAGCTGGCCCTCAGCATGAAATGAAATAGAGGGGTGCTCAAAGGACAGCTGATTGCTATCAGGCTGATGGGATGGAACCGAGGATCCTGACGATTCTTTGTGACTGACTTTGTGGTGGCTTTCAAGCCCACTCTGCGGGACTTCTTCACCAGTCCACGACACCTCCACAGGATCCTGGCTAATATCTGTAGAAAATTCTTGTGAATCAGGAATCGTAGTCTGGCTGATGTGTATTTTAGTTTTTATGGCTGTCGGTGCCTGTTGAGACAGATCCGACCCAGGAATGACAGACTGCGAATCAGCAATACCACCAACACCTTGGCCTTGGTCTGGGTTCGAAGAGAGGATGAGGAATTGTGGAGGCGGTAGTTCGTTCTCACGATCCGAATAAGGGAAGCTGGAGACTTGAGATGCAGAGATGGCGAGGACGTCAGCGGTGTCGAAGTCAGGCTTGGACTTGAGGAAGTCTGATTTGGACTGAAGCTCAATGTAGATGGCGCCAGGAGGACTGCTGGGGGACGGTCCTGCGACTTGTTCCTGCGTTGACCTTGAACTCGAGGAGGCAATACCAAGCAGGATCCGACGCTGCTTCTCCCACTCCCAGTCCTCAACAGCCTCCTCGTTGGCGTTCTCCTCGGGCTCCTGTCCGGTAGGGTTAGCACGACATGACTGACCACGTACTCAGGGCCGCGATGGGATTAAGAAGACATAACAATGATCATGAAACCTCACTCACCCAGGAAGGTTCAAAGGCTTCCCCTGTGATGGGATTGTCAGCCCAGTCAATTTTGTAATAGCGCCGTCTGCCTATAAATTTCTCGTCGATAATATCCTTGATGGCGTAGAGGTTATCTTGGAGGGTCTCATCGCGCAGCTTCCGTCTCTTGGTCTTCCTGGCAGGGGTCGGCGGTGGTGACCTGCCCTTCTTCCTGTTATTCTTCTTACGAGTGTATCTCCGTGGCTGTTGGGAGGCCGTGGTGTTGGTGTTGGTGTCGGTGGTGGCGTGTCCTGTCACTTGCGACGACGATGTCCTGATCCTGCGCTCGGGACTGCTCATTGACGCCTACTCAAGTTTGACGCGACCCATAGCCGCATTCCACGTTGCGCGGAGGAGAAAAACGGGCACAACACTGTTTTATTCGCGGAAGGGACAGTGTGCTACCTGTAGGAAGGGGCTATGGGTGGCACCTGCGAAGCGTTGGCTGGGAAGGCGGACTGTGAGGGTGGGATGTCATGAGCGTGCATCGTAGTAAGAGACCAAGTAAAGATGAGTGGCAGGCAGTGAGTAAGTGACAAGTGACTTCCTGACAGGGGGTCTCGCAAGGCTGGGGTCACGTCTTGCCCAATGCGGCATGCCATTTGCATCAATACGCCGTTCCGCCCCTTGTTTGTATTACAGCAACTCAAGGTTTGTATTAGCCTTCTTGGGGAAAATTTGAAACCTGAAAGACGCCAGTGAGCAAGACTACTTACATACTGATATAAAATACCCTGCGCCGCTTCATGATGCGGCAACCGCGCCTCGCATATTTCTCCAGACCGCCGTACAGAGGGAAGGTGCGATTGCAATCGGCAGCACCCAGCTGTACAGGGCGATCACGTGTACTACAGCGGTGTATTGGCCGCAATGCATAGCGCTGTTGTTCAGTGCAGCCTCCCTACAACAACAGCCCCTGACTGATGAGCCTTTATCTTTCCTATAGTAGCATGATCCACCAGCTCCCCCCCTTTTTTTTTCTTCTTTCCTTCTTTGACGCGGTTGTTTGCATTGCCATATAGTTTTGATAAAGCCTTAATGACAACTTAAAGCAGAACAAGATCCCATAAATACCCCAGAGCAGATTCTTATGTATCATGAAGAATCACTTTAATCCAATCGACAAAGCCAAGGCCTGACATCACCATTGTGGATATGTGTGTATGCTTTCTATCTCCCAAAGGATGGTGGGTTTGAGACATAGCAAACCAGTCAAGCTCTGCATTTTTTCTGCCTTCAAATGTTGCGCAAGGCAAGTAAGTTCTCGTTCCATTTTCTTTATTTCTTCACCTGCTCTTCAATTGGCTTTGTGGTGGACCTGGTAGACGACAGGTTTGACACGTTTCCGTCTGTCCTCTGAATATGGACAAAAAAAAAAAGGAAGAGAAAAAAGAATATGCTTTTGTACTTATTTTTGTTCTCTCGATCCTTCCTTCCTCACCCCCCTCTGCCTGCTTCTTGCCTGGAATCATTGTCTCCCTTCCCCTCAGCGGTGTGAGTTGCCTTGTTCGGCACGCTGTCCGGAGATCATTCTAGCGTACGGGTCTACTTATCCTCTGCAGGGCGCCTGCCTTGTACCGCTGCAGGTCCAATAGTTTGTGCACGTTTTCACAGGCCCAAATAGACCGAATCTCACTGACATATCATGACCCAACCCAACCCAACCCTAGACAGTCCGGGACCGGCTACCTGGATGGCATCAAGATTATCCCGATTTGTACTACGTAGCAGCAGGGGGCGGGGTGGGGGAATCGTCTGTGAACATGCATTGCTAATGAGGCTCAAATGATTTCTACAAATTCAGAACGTCCGCCTCCTCCTGTTTGGCTCGTCGTCCCCCTCCCCCTCCCCCCTCTTTCCTGCCGTTTCCTCCTCTCCCAGGCCACGCCGGCGACCCTACTTTTTTTTCTTTTTTTCTTTCTTTCTTCTTCCTTCGCGACTTACCGTGGTGATAGGGCGAGGAAGACAGAGTCACACCAGCAGTCAAGATGAAGCCTCAAGCTCCTCTCCTCTCCACGGCTGCTGTTGTCGCTGCAACGACCAACACCAGCTTGCCAGGAGCCAGCTTCTATGTCGTTCCCACCGCATTCCCTACGACTGTATACTCCTCCTACTATGTGAAGCCAGGACCGACACAGGAGCCTCAGCCTGCCATCTTTGACCCTGTGCTGAACATCACCTTTCCTCTGAACCTGACAGATCCGTCTACTATTCCCACCACAGATCCGGACCCGGTTCTTTATCCCGAGGCTGCAGCCAACCTCACAGATGCCGCCGCCGAGGCCGTCATCTCCACCTCCATTGCGCAGATCATGGACATCATCGACGCGAACAACACCGCCCTGGCTGGTAGCTGCTCGAGATGTGTCGCCGCCCTCGCGGTGGGCCAGATGGTGGCCAAGCTGGCCCCGTCCTATCTGCCAGATGCCATGGTCCGGCTCTGTCAAATCACAGGGTTCAGCACAAACTCGACATGCCAGTCGACGTATGAGGCCAGCTCCTTTGGAGCCGTGTGGACACAGATCCTGGCCAAGGCTGATGTCGCAGGCCTGGATGGCCGGTACATCTGCTCGTCGCTCAGCACCAGCTTCTGCAGTGCGCCGCCCGTCATCCCCGCGGTGGCCACATTTCCCAAGGAGAAGCCGGCTGATGTGGGCGTGCCCGCGCGGAGCGGAAAGACGGTCAAAGTCTTCCACCTCTCTGATATGCACCTGGGTAAGTCGGGACTGTTTCTACTGACCTGCCTGGTCGTGGTACTTACTCATTCCCACTCCCGTGGTCCCAGATCCCAGGTATGAGTATGGAACCGAGGCCAACTGTACCAGCAGTCCTTGCTGCAGGCCTAGCAACCCTGCCTCCGACGACGGGGGCGTGACTATCGTCGAGCTCGCGGCTCCTCTGTATGGATACTATAAATGTGACTCGCCGTACTACCTGGCGCTGGCTGCCGTCCAGTCCATCGGACCCTTGACAGGAACTTCCCTGGATGATCCTCCGGCGATGACCCTCTACACAGGAGATATAGTGACCCACGTCCCGTCCCAGGGCCAGCTCTCCCACGCCTTTGTTGAAGATGTCGAAGATTCCGTCTTGCAGATGTTCAAGGCCTACATCGGTGGGCCGATCTTTGCTGCACTCGGCAATCACGATACCAGCCCGGAGAACAACGACGCACCGCACGCCATTGACAATGATGGGCCCCTCGGCCAACAGTTCTCCTGGAACTACGAGCACGTCTCGCAGCTCTGGGAGCACTACGGCTGGATCAACAGCTCGACGCAGGGCGAGGCAGCCCTGCACTACGGCGCGTACGCCGTGACGCACCCTCTCGGCGTGCGCATCATCACGCTCAACACCGACTTCTACTACAAGTCCAACTACTACGCCTTCCTGCACACCGTCGACCCGGACTACAGCGGCATCTTCAGCTTCCTCATCGACGAGCTACAGAAGGCCGAGGACGCAGGCCAGCGCGCGTACGTCATGGGCCACGTCCTGACGGGCTGGGATGGGACCAACCCGATGCCCAACGGCGCCGACTACTTCTACCAGATCGTCGAGCGGTACTCGCCACACGTGATTGCCGGTGTGTTCTTTGGCCACACCCACGAGGACCAGGCATTTGTGTACTACAGCAACAACGGCACGAGCCAGACGGCCGAGAACGCCATCGCCAACGCCTGGGTGGGCCCCTCGCTGACGCCGCTGACGAACCTGAACTCGGGCTACCGCCTGTACGAGGTGGACACGGGCAGCTTCGAGGTCATGGAGGCGTACACCTTCTACAGCGATGTGAGCAGCTTCTCGAGCCTGGACGGCTCCGGGCCCGTGTGGGAGTTTGAGTACTCGACCCGGGCCGTGTACGGGCAGGCGGCAGGCTGGGACGCCGCGGACCCCCTGAACGCGACCTTCTGGCACCGGGTGACCGAGGCCATGGAGGCCAACCGGACGCTGGTGGAGCTGCAGAACAAGTTCCAGGGCAAGAGCAGCGTCATGAGCCCCAACTGTACGAACCAGGCCTGCCAGGACGCGAGGGTGTGTTATATGAGGAGTGGCAGCGTGGGACTGGGAAAGCAGTGTCCTCAGGGATTCGGCAGTGTGCAGAGCGCCTTTACTGGGGTGAATTATTAAAGAGGGGGAACAAGAGAGCATAGTGTATTCGGGGTTATTTATATTGATTCCTCCCCACAACGTTCGACCTCATGTACAACTGGTTGACGATCTTGAAAGAAAAATGAATTAAAATCAAATAGCTAATACTGCTCTTCCAGAGAGGATGGTATGCTTGGGCAAGAAATGAAACTCCTGCAAGTCGCCCATTTCGGAAGTTGATCCCAAAAGGTGGCTTGGAGTTGTGGTGACACTGGGCGCTCGCGATTTACTGGATCCACCCATCATATGTGTTGTTGAAACTGAGTGGCATGCCAATCAAAAGAATAAAACTGAGACAACGGGTTGCTTTTTCTGTGAAACATTGGGAAAGCATGGACTACATGGGCTCCTCCTGCAGCTGTTGGGTAGGTACTTTAGAGGGCAGCAGCCACCCACTTCCACTCCGGGACCCCTCTTGTCCCCCTCCTCGCTCTTTCCCTCCTTCTCTCTCTCTCTCTCTCTCTCTCTCTCTCTCTCTCTCTCTCTCTCTCCTTCTCTGCAGGTTTCCATCTCTCCTCCTAGTTCTCGTCCTCCTCATCTACCGTGACCGCTTATATCCTCACAACCTCTGACAAAAGAACCAAGCAAGTACGCCAGCTAGTGTTAATTTTTTATTTTGCCTTCTCTCTCTCTCTCTCTACTACAAACCCCCAACTTTCCTGGATGGAGCTGAATAACAATGGATCATTTAGTCCTACCCCAGGATATTCACATGGCTATGGGCAGCTACACAAGCAGGCAACAAATCAAGATCCTCACATGGACAGGATAGTGGTGAGCTACTCTTATTTCCTCTTCGCCTTCTCCCAGCCCCTGCCACCTCCCCCCCTGCTTGTCTTGCTGCTGCCTGTAGCAGCTTGCACCTCTGTTATTTTCTTGCTGTTGCTATAAAGTATTTATGACATTTGCAATTATTGTGTGAGTTGGGTCAAATATCCGTGCATTTCTTTTCCACTTTTTCAATATCAGTTTCCCTCTTTGAGAGGGTGTGAAGTCTGCATGCCAGTTCTCAAGCTACCACTGGAGCCTGGTTGGTGGGTGGGTTGGAGGGGGGGGCGGGGAGGGGGGCGGCTTGGCTCTTGGGGGGGTTCTGATGAGCCAAGTGGGGTCGAAATTGGGGGGATAGCCACTATATGGTCACGACCTTGTCTTTTGACTACAGTGCTTGCAGACTTCCAACCTCATTAACCACCAACTTTCAAGTTACCCCCACCAACACTGCCGCCGCTGCTGCCACTGCCATCACTGTCACCATTCTTCTTGTCTGCAGTCGGGGCTTCTACACCAGGAAGCCGAGCAGTCGAAAAGACGGATCCCCACGACCAATCATCCTTGTGAGTCCTCCCCATGAGGAAATCCGCTCTCAACCATCAAATAGCTAACGACACATGCAACAGCAGGCGACTTCCTCCTCCTCACGGTCACGTGTCTCGAGGTGTACCGACGATACACCCGACTAGCGTCCAGGCATCTGAGCCAAGAACACGCAGGGATACATGGTAGCTCTTCCCAGCTTGTTTACATACCACAGCAAAGGACATTTGACTGAGTTTGTGACAGGGATCCAATCAAGAGGTACCTGTCTGGCAGGAGCTCCTTCCCTGACTATGGGTATGTGCCACTGCTGGTTGTGATGATGATGATGGTGGTGGTGCTGGTGGTGCTGGTGGTGGGGACTGGCTGCTGAGGCGAGAATAGGAGCCCGCAGGAGAGCACCATGTCGAGGTCGAAGAAATTAAGAGTGAGTTCACAACCCCCTGGCTGAAGATTAAATGACCCTGTGCTGACAAGTCAGGCTCACCTTGGAGAGGTGCAATACGGAGACTACCTCGACTCAGGTGGCAGCGCTTCTACTCGGCCAGATCAGCAGGCGCTGCCCCCCAAACGTCCCAGCGAGAATCCCCTTGCAAGGCAAGTGAAGCGACCCCGAAACGATGACAACGGCGAGCTGGAGATTGTGTCTCTAGATGGCAGCTCCGACGCTCCCCAGAGACAGCGCGAGTCGGCGAGTCCCGTGCAATATAGACACACCGGCCGCGGAAGCCACAGCGTGCAGTCCAGCGGTGAGAGAGAGGCCTGGGGACCCAGGATCAGCGAATACCGTACTACAACAAAACAGAGCCAGGCGGGCGGCAAACGAACGAGGCACAAGAAAGACCCGACCAGAATGTCAAGACAGTATGTGAATCAGGAAGGAGGCGACGCGAATCCACAGAGGATAAATCCAGCCCCTCCTTTCAAGAAGTCGCAGGTCTCAGCCCTTGATTTGCGACTTGAGATCGAGGACGACGCGGACCCTATACCCGAGAAGAAACCAGAGGGAGACCACCGGCAAACCGCCCAAGGGCCCCCCAGAGGACGCGAGCATCACCCGTCTGGATTCATGCCGGCCCACATCGTCGACAGTGAGGACGACGAGGACGAGGGAGATGCAATCGCGCGCTTGCCACCAGTGAGGCGGCGTGATGTCGCGGCGGAGAAATCAGGCACATATCTGGTCAACCATACGAATGGCGTCAAACGTCTGCCTGATGACCTAGATGAGCTTCAAGGCCCCCACCCGTCCGAGCGACGCCCTCAGCCTTCCGACAGAGCCGATATCTCAAAGACAAACATCCTCTCCGCAGCAACGGCAAAGACGAAGGACAACTGTCTGAGACTGTGCGTGCAAGGAGCGGTCTGCTACCCAACGTACATCTACCCAGATACGCACGGCAACTCTGGATACACTCGAGGCGCGAGTGATGAGCCGTGTTACCTGGTTCGGCTTAAGGGGAGCCCCTGCGCCTTTGAGGCGAGGGACAGCTGTGGTCGCATTCTAGAGGAACTTGAGTGGATCCTACCAAAGGTCTCGACGATCAACAAGATCACGTACAACAATGCTCTGCCCTTTGTCAAGATCTGGAAATCTACGGATTCGACATCATCCTTCTCAACAGGAGCGGCCCTCATTCTTACATTTGCGACCCCTCAAGAGGCAACGACCTACATAAGCGTCTGCAAAGATGCCAACAACGGCATCAGGCTCGATGACGCGTACGAGTAAGTTCTCCAGACCTGCAGCGTGCATATATAGGATGGGTATGCTGACTCTTGTAGTCGATCCTTGATCAGCATTGTCGAGTCAACGACGAAGAATGTCCAGGAGAGATCGACAAAACGTCGCCCCTCTCCTACTTACACGCCGGTTCCGGAACACAAGCATGCCACAACAAATCCCTCGACACGATTCGACTATAGTCCCAAGCCGCTGCACACATCAACACCCGACCATTATGCTCAGACAAAAGCGCTTCGGAGTCGAATGAGAGCTGACGTTGGTTCTGAAGATGGCGCGCCAGCTGCGGAAACGACATTGAGGGACTTCACGCCCAAGACGCCCGCGGAAGAGACAATGCTGCAAGAACTGATGGCCTGCCCCGAAGGAGGCGACGGTAGTCAGGCCGAAGAATGGCGCTCATTGAGACGTCAGCAAAGTCCAGCGCGCTCAAGTGGGAGAGAGGTCGTGTCTCAGTCTCAGAGAAACTTGAGATCCTCCTCCGGAGCCAAACCACGCAGTCCGAGTCCTCCGCCCCAGAGATGGACAGCGCAGAACCCCAACTGGGAGGCTGAGCGTAGTTACAAGATCCCACTCAGCTACGAGCGGACAACCATCAACGCCACAGATATTGAGAGGTTAGACGAGGGCCAGTTCTTGAATGACGAGATCATCAGCTTCTACGCCAAGTACCTGCACAAGCAGCTGGAAGCGAGAGACGAGCAGATGGCAAAGCGAGTCTACATCTTTAACTCGTTCTTTTGGGAGAAGCTCAAGGTGAAGGGCTACAACGGCGTCAAGAATTGGACCGCCAAAATCGACCTTCTCTCGTTCGACTACATCATCGTACCTATCAATCAAAATGCCCACTGGTATCTTGCCATTGTCTGCAACCCGGGAGGCTTGCTTACCCCAGAAGACAACGACCAAGGCGAGCAAGAGACCGCTGCCGGTGACCCAATGGACGTTGACACCGATGCTGAACCAAATAAACCAGCAGCAGTCAAGTCTGACCTCGACCGTGCGTCTATTGCGGGTCAGGCTGACAGGCCGACAACGTCAGACATGAAGAATACCGGCAGGATGCAGGACGGGAAGAAGTTCAAAGCCTCCAAGAAGGGTCCTGGCCCTAGGAGATATGACCCAAAGGATCCACGGGTCATCACGCTCGACTCACTTGACGGAAGCCATTCTGGCGTGTCAACTGCACTCAAATACTACCTCAGGGACGAGATCAAACACAGAAAGGGAGTGGATGTCGAGGTCCCAGCAGTGTTTGGGATGACGCCCAAGGACATCCCCTTCCAAAACAACTTCACAGACTGTGGTGTCTACCTTCTGGGCTATCTGGAGGAGTTCATGAAGGACCCTCGTGAGTTCACCAGACGGATTCTTCAGCATGAGGCGCGGGACTGGAACGTCAACGCGCCAGCCTTGAGGAATAAGATCCGTGACCTCATCTTTGAGCTGCAGCGGACTTATCAGCAAGACGAAATGCAGAGAAGGCGGGAGAGAAGAATATTGGCAGACCGAAGACAGACCAGGTCGCAAAATGCAGCGGCCGAGGCGAAGTCGGACCCTACAGTCGCCAGTGAGCAGCCTCGCGGAGCAGTACCTACCTCGGCTTCTTCCCGTTCAGGGGAAGGAGCTTGGTCTGGTCCCGACGTTGCCAATCAACAGATCTCTGTGACCGAGGAGCAGAAAGTGCCCTGCATGGGAAGTGAGCGCGCTCCACAACGGCCTTCAGCTTCATCTTTCTCGGTCAAAAATTCCCGCCAGCAGACAACGCCACATACTCAGAGGAACTCAACCCGTCATGGTGATGCAGACGAGGAATCAGTACGACAGCATGCGCGTGCCTCAGTCTCTCCACCACTGGAGCGGCCGCAAAGGAGCTCCGGTCAGCGACGGGACAGTGAGCATAACGACCGGAACATCAGTATCAGCATGATTGTCAACCCAAACGACAGCGTTGAAATGACGGAGCCGAGTCTATCGCCACAGCGCCCTGGGCCGCATGTCACGAAGTCGGTGGAAGACGCGAGGCAGGATGCTGCGCAGAAGCTACACTCGGTCCAGCAGTCGGCGCCGCCAGAAACTCCGCGGAAGCCAGAGCCGCCACGCCGCACGTATGGTGAATACTCTGAAAGCAGAACGTTACCAATACCTTCTCCGTCACCACAGAGATCCGGCTCTTCGACTCGCGGCGGGCAGAAGAAGGTCTGGTCGGAAACAGACACTGCCAAGTCCGCCACGAGGAAACAAGAAGGAACTCATAGTCGCTTCTTCGTTTCGCCGTCTGGCAGGCCTTCGGGCGTACAAAGACGAACGAGGGGTAACCCCATCCCTGAGTATACTGCGGTTCTCTCGTCTCCCGAAGACAAGAGGAGCAGTCCCACTGGAAGTGGAATTGGGAATGCGATCGACCTGACTAATGATTAGAGACCTGTGCCTGATGACGCTGAGAGGGAAGAAGCATGGGGCTATGAAGGAATGACGAGAAAGAAAGAGCTTGATGATTTTGGCTCCAAGTGAACAACACAGAGCCCACTGCCCCTAGAGAGAGAGAGAGGCTATGGATTGATCATGGCCAGGGTGTTTTGAGGGGACAGCCTCTTCACAGATCACCTACTCCTTTTGTTATTTTGTTATCTTTCTTCGTCGAGGGTTTGATGAATCATGGCATGGTTTGAGACAAGGAAGCATTGCAAAGGCGTCCATGGTAGTGGGAAGGGAGTAAAGGAGTCCGCCACAGACACAGACCCGGACACATACCCGCTCGTATCTGCATAGATAAATCTGCTTTCAATATACCGGGTGACATGATTGCATTTCCGTTTTCTAAATAATTGGCAGGTGAGTCTCCTTGTAATTCATGGACTTTGGTGACACAGCATGTAGTGAGTGAGCATCTCTCGAAAAAAAATGCTAGGACATCAACTCTTGGACGGTGTGCGAGGGAAACAGTGTCTTTGTGAAGGGGGATGGATGAGAGGCTGTCATTTAGTAGTTGACTGAACTGATAAAAAATAATTACTCGACTCTCTGAGTATTTGCTATAGCTACATTCCCACAGTAACAGCGAATTGACTAAGGTGAGCAATCCTATTAGTTGGCGGCGTTTCATAAAGCAAATACACCGTCACGGCGACTGTAGGTGTCAAGTAAGATTTAGTAGTTGTATGTAGATGCAGAGGAGTTGTCTGGTTCTCCCGATATCCCCACGTCAAATTGATGCTACAATGCTGGAGAAATGCTCCTTGGTCTCATGGAACGCCTATCGAACCCATCTAGGCTAGAGCCATTGGTGATGTTTTTTTTTTTTCTTCTCTGTAACTTCTTCACTTTTTATCCCTCCCCTCCCCCCCTTTTCCTTTTCATGGTCTAATCTATTCATTGTCTGACGAAAAGTGTCCATCCACTCCATTCGTCTGGGCAACATCCTCCTTTCGTAACCTCGGCACCTCAAAGACCATGGCCCCGTTGCGTCCGCCGGTAAGCTTCTTCCACCGGCCGAGGCGGTGCTCCTTGCCGAGGGCGATGACCACGCACAGCCCGTCCTTGCCGCGTTCGCCCCGCTCAAAGGTCGAGATGTCGTTCACGATGCCCCTGACGAGGCCGAGGGCGGAGTCTGGCGTGGGGTCGTCTTGTCCTGACTTCTTGGCCTGGCTGGTCTGGTGTAGCGGGGGGGAAGGGGGTTGGCCGTTGGCGCCGTTGGTCTGGGCCCCGTGTGTCTGGGGGAACTGGGGCTGTGGGTGGTGGGCGAGGATGGTGCCTTGGTCGTCGGACGTGGCGCCTAGCACGCCCACCCGCTCGATGCGCCGCTTGTCATCGCTGAGCTTCCACACGCGGACGTAGCCGTCCCAGCTCCCAGACAGGATCACGTCGCTGTAGGGGATGGTCTTGAGCGCGGTGATCCACCGGGGCTGCGGGGGCGGTATGACCTTTGGGTCGGGCTCCTTCTCGCCCGAGGCCTTGTCCAGCGCCAGGGCGGGCTCGATGCCGTGCGCCTGCGGCAGCACGAAGAGGGGCTTCTTCTTCTGCGTGCTCCACAGCGCCAGCGAGCCGTTGTCGCTGCCCGTGACGAACAGCTCGTCGTCGAGCATGGCGATGCGGTCCATGCTGCCTTCGTGGGCGTTGGACTTGGGGTCCACGCCGGCGCCGGCGTTCTTGGCCGCGAGCTTCTTGTCGGGTCCGCCGCCGCCGCGGAAGACCAGCTGCGTCTCCTCGACGACCTTCCACAGGCGGGCGGTGCGGTCTCGCGAGCCGACGCTGACACAGCGTTCTTGGGACAGCGCGTCGATGTCGACGACGTGGTCTTGGTGGCCGAACAGGGTCTCCACGTAGGCGAGCTCGTCGAGGGACCAGACCTTGACGGTGCGGTCCTTGGAGCACGAGTAGAGCTGGTTGGTGCCACGGCGGAAGGCCAGCCCAGTGACAGCATCGCGGTGCTGGGAGAAGGCGCGGATGGGTTTGAGTGTCTCGGCGTCGTGGACGACCATCCTCCTGTCCGCGCCGGCTGTCACCACGTATTTGCCGTCTTGCGAGGCCGCCACCTTCAGGATCGGCCCTGTGTGGCCCTGGTATGTCTTGTCTTTTGTCTTTCGTGTGTCGCCGCGGGTCGAGGCCAGTCGTTCCGGTTTCTTCTTGGGCGGCGCAGGGGGTCTCTTGGGCTTCTTCTTGGTTGTCTGCGGCCATTGGTACTGCGGGAGGTCTTGCAGTTTCCACTTGACGAGGAACATGTCCCTAGAGACGGTATAGGCGTAGGGGGCACATGTGGCTATCGAGGTGACCACCTGGGAGTTCCACTTGAAGATTGTATGTGATGCCTGCTCGAACAGCAGCTCGCCAGCAATGTTCCTGTAAACCTTCCCTTTGGCTTCCGCAATGTCCTCTTGTAGCCGCTCGCCAATCTTCTCCCGTTCGGCAAGGATGTCGCGGTCGACATCTTCGGCATCGAACCCGTATTCATCGTCCACCTCTTGTTTGATGTTGTCGAGGTACCGTTCCGCGAGCCTCAACCGCCTCTCAGCGGCTGTCTCGCCCTCTGCCTCGGAGCCAGACTCATCCTCGCTCCCTGAATGTAAATCATCCTCCCCCGCTGATACATCGTCGTCTTCAGAGTCGCTGCCTGATATGGAGGAGTCACGTTCGACTCTCTGCTTCTTGGGTGCGGGAGCACGGCTGCCCGCCGATCTCGTGCCGGCGAGCCTCGACTTCGACTGCGGGATCGAATTGGACGACGTCGCTATCCTCTTTTTTGGGCCATCTGCTGCCGATGCTTGTCTTTTCCTCTTGCCCGGAGCGGTGAAGAAGGACGACATGGCTGGATCGTCGTTTGTGGTGCGGCGAGGTGTGCGTCAAACCTCGCTGCCTTTGAGCGTGCAGTCTGCCGAGTGTGAACTATCTCCAACTTTCTTCCACGGGCTCGAAAATTTGAGAGAGAGCCTTCTGAAATTTTTGGAGGGGACCACTAGACCAGGATAGATCCCTGTTGTCAATCTAGAGTATCGATTGGCCAAGATGGACGGGAGACAGCGGGGCTAGCCAGCCTGAATACTGCTTATCGATAAGCCCTTCAAGCCGCCTGGGGCGCGCGTACGTGCTTGCCTGCTGGGAGACGTAGAGCTGAGGTCACGGAAGCTTGGGTGCAGTCCCGTAAGCTCTCCCTCTCCTGCCGACAACCAACCTCTCTCTTTCTCTCTCTCTCTGCCTCTCTCAACCCACGACCTAACCCCAACCACTCTACAGTATTGCACCAGCCAAGTCAAGATGTGAGTTTTCACAGTCCGCCATGTACCTTTCAATTCATATGTGCTAAACACAAACATCTGCAGGGAGGTTCTTCTGGGCATAACAGGCAAGGACTTTACGCTGATCGCGGCGTCCAAGGCCGCCATGCGAGGCGTCACGATCCTCAAGGCCGAGGATGACAAGACCCGGCAACTGAACAAGCATACCCTGATGGCGTATGTCGGTGAGGCGGGCGACACTGGTACGGTCAACCTGGAGGGGAGTGTTGGGCCTCGCAGCTGCCTTTGCTAATCCTCTTCCGCTGCAGTGCAATTCGCCGAGTACATCCAAGCCAATGCCCAGCTCTACTCCATGCGCAACGAGACCGACCTGTCCCCCTCAGCACTGGCCAACTTTGTCCGCGGTGAGCTGGCGTCGAGCCTGCGGTCACGGAAGCCCTACAATGTCAACCTTCTGTTGGGCGGTGTTGACCCCATCACACACAAGCCAAGCTTATACTGGCTGGACTACCTCGCGTCGTTGGCATCCGTTCCCTACGCCGCGCACGGCTACGCACAGTATGTTACATGAAACCCCCTTCTTGGATGTGACTTTGTATGGCTGCATGATGGGTCAAGACCAGCTTGCTGATGCAGGGGTACTCGATCGCGAATAGATACTACTGCCTCTCCATCCTTGACAAGCACCACCACCCCGACATCACCCTGGCCCAGGGCATCAAGATCCTCTACATGTGCGCGGACGAGCTGAAGAGAAGGTTGCCGATTGATTTCAAGGGTATGACGGTCAAGGCGGTGACAAAGGATGGAGTCGTGCCCATCGAGTTTGACAACTCCAAGGTGGTCAAGAGTGCATGATTTTTTTATTTAAAACCAGGTCTCGCAAGGCGCACGCGGCTTTTGGTTCCGGCCTGGGCAAAGAAGGGCGGGACTCTGTATTATACCATGGCAAGAGGACATTGAGAACATTCAACGGACACGATCATGATTCGCGGGAAAGGCCTTGTGGTGTCACCCCGTCCATATGCATGCGAGATGACGTTTGACTTGTGTGGCGAGGACGAGGTTGGTGCTTGTGGCGTGAGATGACTCTTTCCCCTGAAGGCTCGTGATGTGGCCACCTTTTTTCTTTTTTTTTTTCTTCTTCCTCTCTTCTTCTTCTTTTTTTAAGTTTGCAAGGCTCATCATAGCCGGGAAGTGATCGAGTCAATGTCGGATGCCAGGACTGAGGAGGACGGTCGGATATGCCCTAGCGGACTAGGCACTGAGACAAGCAGAACACCCCATCTCCAAAACGGTGTCGGCCCAAGACCAATCCGATAGAAACTTGGGTATTCGACGCCCTGAACCCGTTCCTAAATTACTGCTAGAAAAAAGATTTTCTTTCTTTCTTTTCTGTTCTACTATGGCATGAGGATTTATCGGTAGTGCCATGCTGTAGAACACAGGGAAATGCTTGGCTTCTGGTGGGAGCGTGCAGCGACTTGGAAATTCCGGCATTCGCGGTGGATCAGGGGTGGCTCGTCACACTGTATGTTGCAGAAATGTACTTCATCGTCTGAGGTTGCGACCTTTTCCAATAGGTCTTGCTATCAGGAGGGCTCATTCATAGGGTTTTTTTTTTTTTTTTTTTTGGCACAGTCATATTTGCTCGTTGAAGAGCCAACAAGGCTGATCAAATGCAGGAAAAGAAAAAGGGCCTCGCGCTTTCTCTTGGGTGATATTACTTCATATTAGGCGGTGAGAAATGCAGATATAAGAAAGACGATGTGTCGCTTGTGAGACACACAGCCTCGGTACTGCAGCCATGTCACTCACTGTACGTAGTACTGGAGAAGACTGCTGAAGGGAGGGGTGGACACAGCGGTGAAGACGGATTAGGCGACAAGCTGATGATGATACATAGTAAGTACCTTGCACAGACTTAGTTGACTTGTGAGGAAGATTCTTGGTCTGCCGCAAGGAGGGCTGGCCTGCCGCTGTCCAATAGATACGTATCTAAAGGCGTTGGCTCTAATCTAAACCGTTCAGATGCGTTACTGTGGCGGGCGCAGACGACGTAGTCACTACTTTGATAGTAGATACTTGATGCCGCGCCCAGGAGTGGTGAGTCGCCCAGGTACACAGGGTAGGTACCTTGGGGTTGGGGCGGGGGGCCACGCTGGGAGGCGATTACTGGTCCGTGCGGGCTATGCCCCTTCCCTCCCCAGCGGGCAGCCCTACCTGACATTTGGCCGCTAGTGGCTGCCGTCTACAAAATCTTTTTCTCGCAGCTGAACTGGCCTACCCTCTCTCCCTTCCCAACCAACATCCCCAAAACTCTCCCCATCAATCAACCCTTTCTCGTGTGTTCAGTTCTCCCCCTTTCCTTTTTGAAGAATCTAGTTTTTGTTTCTTCGAGAGGAACGCCGAAGGCTTTTCATTCAGGGCCTTCCATAATCAACACTTTTTTTTTCCCTCAAAAGAAAGAAAAAATACCGTGTCGCGAGACCACATAGACGGGCGCCGCCGACGAACGAGACGAGACGAGAAGTTCTGATTTTTCTTCGAGACCTTCTTTTTCTCTCCTCTGCATTCTTCTGGCTTTGCCTTTTCTTCGCGACGAGCATCACCACAAAGACTTGTTTTTCCTTTTGCGACATCGCATCTCGTTCATTATTCCTCTCCTCCCGACTCGAGACCACCTCGCGTTTGCAAAGGAAGGTGAATGACTTCAGTCCGCATCCTCAGTCTTTGAGTAAAACGCAAGTCGACAAAACACCACAGAAAAACCATTTGATCAAGCACGACCATCCATCGCAATCATGGCTGATCAGCTAAATATGGGTGGACTGTCCCTCCGCGACGGCCAGGGACGCCCCGCCTACATCCCTCCCCACATGCGTGGAAAGATGGGCGGTCCTGGTGGTCCTCCACCAGGCCCTCCTGGTCCTCCGGCTGCTGATCCGGCTGCTGGTCCCCCGGCTGCTGGTCCCCCCATGAACGGCGGTCTCAACAACAGCGCCTGGAATAAGTATGTCTATTATATTCTTCTCGTGTTGCTGTCTTTTCTCCTCTAGACGTGGATATGCCCAGTGGTACTAACTGTTTTGGCTCTAGCAACAGCAACTACAACGCCGGCAACAACTGGGACGGTCCCCCTCGAAACAGCTACGGTGGTGCAGGCGCCGGCGCCGGCGGCGGTCGTGGCGGATACGGCAGCCGAGGTGGCTTCAACGCCAACGCGTACGGCGGTCGCGGTGGTGGCTATGGAGGTAGATCCTCTGCGGCCGGCTCTGGCGATGGCAAGTGGGAGGTGGACCCCGCCGACGGCAAGGGAAAACACATTCCTGGCCCCGCCAACCCTCGCGTCGAGCGTGAGCTCTTCGGTACCGCCGACGACCCCTCCAAGCAACACACCGGCATCAACTTTGAGAAGTATGACGACATCCCCGTCGAGGCTTCCGGCCATGATGTGCCCGAGCCTGTCCTCGAATTTACCAACCCGCCCCTGGACGACCACCTGATCAACAACATTGGCATGGCTCGCTACAAGATCCCCACCCCCGTCCAGAAATACTCTATCCCCATTGTCATGGGCGGTCGTGACCTGATGGCTTGTGCCCAGACTGGTTCAGGCAAGACTGGTGGTTTCCTCTTCCCCATCCTGTCCCAGGCCTTCCAGACCGGCCCCTCGGATGTCGTTAACGACCCCATGCCCGGCGGCCAGTTTGGCAACCGCAGCCGCAAGGCTTACCCCACCTCGCTCATCCTCGCCCCGACCCGTGAGCTGGTGTCTCAGATCTACGACGAGGCGAGGAAGTTCGCCTACCGCTCCTGGGTCCGACCTTGCGTCGTCTACGGTGGCGCTGATATCGGCAGCCAGCTTCGCCAGATCGAGCGTGGTTGCGATCTCCTGGTGGCCACCCCCGGACGATTGGTCGATCTCATAGAGCGTGGTCGCATCTCCCTGAAGGCTATCAAGTACCTCGTCCTCGATGAGGCTGATCGCATGCTTGACATGGGTTTCGAGCCCCAGATCCGCCGCATTGTGGAGGGTGAGGACATGCCCGGCGTCAACGATCGCCAGACGCTCATGTTTTCGGCCACTTTCCCCCGCGACATCCAGATGCTGGCCCGCGACTTCCTGAAGGACTACATCTTCCTCTCGGTCGGTCGTGTCGGATCCACCTCTGAGAACATCACTCAGAAGGTTGAGTACGTCGAGGACATGGACAAGCGCTCTGTCCTGTTGGACATCCTCCACACCCACTCTGGCGGTCTGACCCTCATTTTCGTCGAGACCAAGCGCATGGCAGACTCCCTGTCCGAGTTCCTCATCAACCAGCAGTTCCCTGCCACCTCCATCCACGGTGACCGCACGCAACGCGAGCGTGAGCGCGCCCTCGAGATGTTCCGCAACGCTCGTTGCCCTATCCTGGTCGCCACGGCCGTCGCTGCTCGTGGTCTCGATATCCCTAACGTCACGCACGTCGTGAACTACGATCTGCCCACTGACATCGACGACTATGTGCACCGTATTGGTCGTACCGGTCGTGCCGGTAACACGGGTCTCTCCACAGCTTTCTTCAACCGCGGCAATAGGGGTGTCGTGCGTGACCTCATCGAGCTCCTGAAGGAGGCTAACCAGGAGGTTCCCGCGTTCCTCGAGACCATCGCTCGCGAGTCATCCTTCGGCGGCGGCGGCGGCGGCCGAGGTGGTGGTCGTGGCCGTGGCCGCGGTGGCGGCGGCTCCCGCATGGGCGGTACTGACGCCCGTCGGGGTGGTGGCGGCTTCGGCGGCGGTGGCGGCTTTGGCGGCCCGTCGCAGAGCTCTGGCTACGGTGGCGGCGGCGGCGGTTGGGGCGGTGCTCCCTCCTATGGCGGTGGCGGCGCTGGCGGCTATGGTGGCGGCGGCTACAGCGGCGGCGGTGGCGGTGGCTACGGCGGCGGTGGCTACGGCAACCCCGGCGGCACAGGTGGCAACTCCTGGTGGTAAACTGGACACCGGCCATTCCTCGTCATCTCACGACGACATTTCCTTATCGGTTTCCTTTTTCCTTTTTTGCACGGCACGGCTGTCGAGTACATGCTTTTTTTTTTTTTTTTTTTTTGCGAGTCGCCACCCATCATCTTCATTTTTCCGGACAAAGACGGCGCGTACATGACCAAAAAAAATGGATCCGGGTCTTGAAAGCTGGATCTTTTCTAGAGCTGGCATGCTCAAGATCTCCGCATCGGTCTCATGCATATCAGCATTTGCATTTGTTTTCTGCACGGCCCTGGAATTCTTCTTGATACCCTTTAGATGAGGAATCTTCCGGAAAAGCCATGGACGCGGAATGCAGAAGGCAAGTGAGGCATGTTGCTACGAGCGCATGCATCTGGTTGGGGGCACCACTCGGCCCTGGCACAGGTCGACGCATTACGACGGTCATGTTTTTTTTTTTCTTATGCGCTCCACACCAAGAGGAATTTGGCCTGATAGATGGGCCGTGGTGAATCTTTTCTCACCACGCTTTGTTTTTCTTTTTCTTTTTCTTTTTGTTTTCACTTCGTGGAATTGCAACAAACCAGGACATCATAGACAAAAGTGGATTTCTCGGATCTCTGGTCGGGACGACTTCAAGTCTACGGCTTGCATGGGGAACGTTGATAGACAAGATAGACAGGTTAATTAGGGGCACAAAAACAGCTGGGAGAAGCGCGAGACTTCCACATCACGACTTGGGGCAGGCGAGGCTTTTTTTTTCTTCTTCTCTTGATACCGAAGGATCACTGGAGATAGAGAGAGACGGGGCCTCCTGGCTTGCAAATGAGTTTTCATGCTTGGGCGAGAGCATGGGCACTCTACACATATGGAAGGATTTTTTTCGATTGGCGCTCTTCCTAGGTGGAGGAAGGCTTACTACTACAGCTGCTCAGCCGGGGGTTCTTTGTCGAGATGGACGGAATGGAGAAGCGGAGGAACGGCTTGGGACTTGATGGATGAGCTTGGTCATCCTCACAACGGGCAACTCGACGAGGGAAATTTGGCTGAGAAAGAATCGGGCTCTATGACTGCGAGTTCCCCCTGGTAGACATGATTGTCTCACTAGCGGACTTGAGATCTCCGCAACAAAAATACATTTGCCGCTTTTACATTATTCCGAGTCCGTCATGATATCTACTGTGGTGACCATACTAGGGTGTGTTGTCGATTGAAAGAAGCACTCGCGAACTTGGTTTGCGATGTGCCCTGCTCGTATATGTAAGACTCACTCGTACACGTAGACCCCTTCATTCTGATCTTTTGTTGAAAACTGTCTGCCGCACCGCCAACGCCAACTGCTGAGGAAAGAAGATGCGAGGTATCATCATGTCACATATAGATGAACGGTAAGTAGATAGTATAATAGACGACCGCATTGTAACACCATTCGTATACGGATACCCTTCCTTCACCCCCCACCCCCCCTCTTCTCTTTGCTTGTCACTTCCTGCCCTTCTTCCTTTACTCTATGTCTCTGTTTTCCCGCCTCCTCCTCCTCCTCACACGTCATCGCGCACATTTCCAACACCCACCCCTCCCTCCGTCAGCTATTAAATATCCGACTGTACAGCATCTCGTGCCGTCCCACCCAGAGATCCATCACCGGCACACTCTGGCCAGCCTCCTCAGGCGGCGTATCCCACTCCCTCTCGACAGCAGCCGTGATCATCGCCTGCGTGTCGGCCGACGCCAGCACCTTCTGCGCGGCATACGGCCCCATCAGGTTGGCCCGCACGGCGGCAGACACGAGGGCCTTGACGTGGCCCAGCATGAAGACGTAGGCCGCCTGGTGCAGCGACAGGCCGACGACGGAGGTGATGAGCCCGAAGAGTGGGGCCAGGTGGGCGGCTACGGGCGCCAGGCCCGTGCCGTCCCCGGTCCAGGGCGGAGAGCGGAGGAGCGAGGAGTAGCTGGCCAGAGCCTGCAGGGCCTCCTGAGAGGAGGAGGAGGAGGAGGAGGAGGAGGAGCAGGGGAGGAAGGAAGAGGAGAGGGCGAAAGAGCGCTCCCAGATGCCGAGCAGGGCGCGGCCCTGGGCGGTGCTGGCGCGCTTGCCGACGGTGCAGACGACGGTGGCGTCGAGGGCGTCGTCGAGCTCGGCCAGGCGGGCTGGGCTGCGGTGCGCGGCGAGGAGGAAGGGGAGCGTGGTGGAGGCGTAGGACGAGATGGATAGGGGCAGGAAGAGGTCGAAAGGGAGGGCGGCGGTGGTGTGGCCGCCTAGATGAGACGAGGGCCGGAAGAAGACATTGTTGGCTCGGCTGTGGGCCAGGTAGGACTCCAGGCCGCTGCTGAAGGCGAAGGAGCCCAAGGGGAGGGCCGAGTCCGAGAGGAGGAGCAGGAAGTGGGTGGTTGTGTCTGGAGGGGGTGCTGTTTGTGGTTTGTTAGTGACATGTTTGAGACTTTTTTTTTTCTTACTCCCCCTCGCGCCTGAGGTGGGAGGACAGGGAAGGGAGGGGGGGGGAGGGGTTGGAAGCCTACGTCTCGACGCGAGGGTGAATGATGTTTGTTTTATTTGTTGAGACGCGGTTGGATGAGTAGCGCCACCGACGACAGCATTGGTTTCGTGTGTCTTTTTCAAGCGGGCTTTTGCGCGTGCCAGTCTTGCCTCCAGCTCGAGAATCTCATCTTGGATGAGCTGGTTGGAGTCGTCGTCGGGCCCTGCGGCCGGTTCAGAGCTCATACTCGGATCATTTGTAGTGGTGATGGGTGAAAGTTCAGTAGTAGTATGAAGGTGAAATGTGGATGGTATCTCTTAGTTCCAAATTATAGTCTGAGTGAGGCGAGGCTGCGGGGCAAAGACGCTCTGTACTAGAAAGCCCACTCCCAAAAGCGTTTACATGCTGATCCGACAACGCAACGCGCGATGGACCTGTCCTTAATCATGAGGGGAAACTTCCCCAGTACAATCGTCTTTTCTTCTTATTTCTCCCCCTTCCCTTCCATAATAGCGCCAGAACTCCTCTCTCAGGCTTTCAAAACGTCAACGTCGTGGCCGCATACAATCAGTCAGTTATCGCTGGTCCCAAATCATGAGAAAAACCTCCTTCAAAAACCCTCGAACCCGCTACGCCTCCTCTTCTTAAACCCAAGTAAGACCCGCCAAAAAAAATAAAAAATCTACGGTCTCATGTTTTCCTTCCCTCCTGCAATTGTAGTCCTCTCGCGAGACTTTCTCCTCTCAGCCCTCTTCTGCTCGAGCCTGGCGATAGCAGCAGCTCGTCTGTCAGAAGAAATTGCTGACCTCAGGGGGGCATCGCGGGTCGATGCCACACCGCTCGGTTTGAGCTCAGGATCCGACTCGCTGTCCAGGGCTCGCTCTGTAGCCAGGCGCAGTCGATTCTTGTTGTTTATCCTCGCCATATGTACAGAACGTGGCGTAGACCGCTCTCTTGAGGTCGACTCGCTGTCGACAACCCTCCCAGACATTGTTCTTTTGCTGCCGCGAGGGGCGGTGGAGCGGCCAAGAGGGGTTTCGGAACCCTCGGTCGTCGCAAGACGCCGAAGTTGTAGCAGTTCGAGGGTGTCACCATCGAGTTTGGAAGCCTTGGTGGTGGTCTTGGCCCGTAGCTCGGCGCTCGGCTTCCGCTGGACGGGCGATCTGAGCTGCGCTGATGCCTTGTTGAACTCTGACCGCAGCTGGTTGATAGTGACGCTGGCGTCTTCCATCTCACGACGGCGTGCCTCCTGCTCACTGTCGAGCTGGCTCTGCAGGTCCTCGAGCCTCCTCGTCCAGGGACTCGGTATACCTTGGCCTGTAGACAGCGACTGCAGATCCTCCCCGAGCCGTTCAGCGTCACCCAGCTTGGATAATCTCTGGCCTCGTTTGAGTTCTGCAACCTCGTCCCTGAGTGCCTTGTTCTTATCCTTCAGAGCATCGTAGTCGACCTTGAGCTTGTCATACTGAGTGTCCTTCCTGCTCAGCTTTCGCTCAAGCTCCTTCTTCTCGGCCTCATGTTGCCTTTCCCGTTGCTCGACTGCGCTGAGGTCTGCTTTGAGTCGTTGTAGCGCCTGTCGCAGCTCGCCTAACTCTTTTCCTTGTTCACGGCCCGTTCGTGATGATGTCGTACCTTCTCGCCGTCGGCTGTTCTCATCTGCTCCGTATCCAGAGTCCTTCAGGAGAGCCTCCAGCTCTTCGACCTGATTTCTATACTGCGTAGCAAGTGCTGTCTGGCGGGTCAGGTCTTTCGCGAGCTTCCTGTCGTCTCGAGCGCCTCCACCCTTGCCCGGCTGGGCCCCTATCTGGCCTGCCAGCTCCGTGATCCTTTTCTCCATCTCAGTGACCTTTGCCTGCTCCTCCCTGAGACGTTCGTTCAGGTCGAGAGCCTCCGCGTCCTTGGCCTTGGCGTACGACTTGGCGAGCTGCTTGTACTTAACAAGCTTCTCCATCTCTACCCGCGCCTCCTCGTGATACTTCTGAAACTCTCCTTTCCAGTACCGACCGGACTGCGAACGCGGCTCGTTCAGGTCAACCGTGAGATCTGTGTCGCGGTCGACCTCGTCAACCTCCTCCCACGCATCATCAGAGTAGTAGTCATCATTCGTATCCGGGTCAATGTCGAGCTTCTGCGCATCGTCCTCGCCCGAGTTGCGGACGTCTCTCCGCTTGCGCGACTTCTCTAGGGCTTCTTGCAACTTTGTCCGTGGCCGGGCGCGGGCGCCGCCGTCACCACTGTCGCTCAGCAAGCCGGCGTTGGCTTTAACGTCACGCCCGAAGGAAACGCGTTTCCTGCGTGATGTTCCGGTACCGGGTGTGAGGAGGATACCCTGAGGTTTTGTAGGAGACTCGAATGTGTTGCTGTCAGGAAGTACAGGTATGGACGTAGTCTTCTCGGGCTTGGCTGCGTCTGCCTTGGGCTCTTGCTTCGAGGGAGCCTCCTTGGTGGGGGCTGGCGTGCCGAAGAGGGCGCGCCTGAAAGCTCGCGCTGCGAAGACGGGTGCCGGGGTATCTGGCTGCTCAACAAAGGTGTCGTCTGTCGAGGAGACATGTTAGCAGTCGTACACACGATCCCACGTGCCCAGGAGGAAAAGGCGCCGATTTACCTGGGCCAGGCATCGGAGGCGCGTTGGAAGACGCGTTCCCCGTCGCCTTGTTCAATGCCCACCCGAGCATTGTGGCTGCCGATCAAAAGGACCTGGTTGTGCGTGGTTATTATATTGAAAAGTCGGCTGCAAACATAAATCCCTTCCGCAGGTCTATTCAGCAGTGTGCACAATATGCATTTAGGAGGAGGAAGATCGTCGAGGCTAGACGGTCTGTCGTGATAGTTAAAAGATTCAGATTGCGATAAAAGGTCCAGGGGTTGTTTACTTAGACGCTGGGGCAACGCTGCAGCAGTATGGAGCGCTGAACGAAGTACCGTGATCGTTTTAGCGCCTGGTCAACAGGGACCCCTCCCCTAAGGCTGGGGGGGTACCTTGGTACTTCAGCCCTACAGCACCCCACCAGCTCATCTGGCTGACCTGCTTAGTTGGAGTCACTCACCCGTCGATACATCCTCAACCCACTCCGTCTCTTGCCAAATCGTCAACATTTCTCTTTGTTTTTTGCATTTGCCTGTCGTCGTACCTCCACCAGCATCCTTACCTTGTTGATTATTGTTAAGCTGCTATTATTACCATGGGTACTTCGATCTGAAATATCGCAGCCTCCTTTCAGGCTGTGTTGTTTTTTGTTGTTTGGTATTGATGCCAGGATACGCTCCTCCTTCGAGTCATCCACAGCACCCAGGAGCTGCATCTATCTGGCCAGGGCTTTTCACATGACCACACTGGCAATATCTTCTCATTTTCCCTTCAAGTTCTCAATCTGAGCTTCAAAATGGTTGGAAAAAAGAAGGGGCAGGCCAAGAAGGCTGCCCAGGAGAAGGACGTCAAGAACGGCAGCGGAAACGGCTCAGTGGGTTCAGTGTCCTCACCAGCGCCAGCGCCTCAGTCAGGCCCGTCCCGCGGCAGCGCGGCCACGACCCAGTACGAGGAGCTCCAGAGCAACGAGGTACTTGCATTGCAGGCCATCTACCAGGAGGACTTCATCGAGCAAAAGGGCTCTCACGGCGCTTGGAAGAAGTCAGAGCCAACCTTTCAGATTCGCATCAGCTCTCCTTCTGATGAGAGCATACGCGTAACCTTGGGCGTTGTGCTGGTGGCTACCTACCCAAAGTCGCCCCCACTACTCAGCTTGAGTGACCATGGAAACCTTCGAGAAGCAACCCTTTACAAGGTTCAAAAGTTTGTCGAGATCCAGCCCAAAATCTTCGCCAAGGAGGAACAAGAGATGATTTTTCGCATTGTCGAAGGTATACAGGAGATTCTGCAGGAAGCCGCCGAGGCAAAGGCAGCTGGAAAGGCTCTCCCAACCCTTGAAGAGGAACGTGCAGCTCACGCGGCTGCTACGGCCCAACAAGAGAAGCAGCTCAAGGAGCAGGAGGAGAAGAAGAGGATGGAGGACTCCAAGGAGGAGGATCGCGTCCTTCACGAGATGCTTCAGGAGGAGCTCAAGCGCAAGCGCGACAAGGAGAAGGAGGCGAGGCGCAAGAACCGACCCGTCGGTGTTTCGTTCACCTTACCCATCGATGATGCGCAAGACGCCGAGGCCGAGGTCATCGCCTTCGATCAGCCCTGCTCGCTGACGGATGCCAGGGGCCACATCAGCATGTTCAACGCTGTCAACAGCAAGGAAGATTTCCTTCGTGGTCCTACCACCATCGTCTACGAGGTTCGCCCCGTCCTGCCTGCAGGTCAGAAGCGACCACGGCTCGTCTTGAAGCAGGTGAGGGTCCACGCCGCCGGCAAGGAGCAGGCCCAGTTCAGGAAGCAGCTCAGAGCACTCGAGTCTCAACTGGAGTCCATGAAGCAAGTGCGGCACCAGGCGATCATCGAAGTGCTTGACTACAGACTTGATCGCATGGATGTTGCCAATGATGATATCAATGCTATGAGCTGGAACGTCATGGTACTGAGTCCGCTTGCTGAGCCTGGTTCGCTGGAGACCTTGTTGAGAACGTTTCCCATGGACGTCAACCGGGCTCGCAGCTGGACAGTCAGTCTTCTCGATGCCCTCAGCTGGCTCCACACCCGAGACATCATCCACCAAGACATCCACCTGGCCAATATCCTGATCGTCACGAGCTCAACGGGTGACATGACCCCTAAGCTGGGAGACATTGCATACCAGAGAGAGCTGCACAACCTCACCACAGCTAAGACGGCGACTTCTATGACTGATGCGAGATCTGCTTACTGGTTTCCTCCAGAGATCGCAGCGGCTTCGGACCCGCAGTATACCCAGAAGACAGACATCTGGGACTTTGGAGTCGTCTTTCTACAAATGTTCCTGGGCGTCGACGTGGCTCAGAAACACACCTCACCTGACAACCTCATGGCTTCCTCCCCTCTTTCTCGTCCATTGGAGGAGTTGGTCTCGTACTTTTTCACGCCCGACCCGAAGAAGCGACCTCGAGCCTTCGAGCTTAGCACGAGTGAATTCCTGGCAACCGACGCTCCCATCTTTGAGCAGCAAGACCCAGATGCTGAAACCAACAATACGTTTGCCCCATTGCCCTCGCTGACACCCACATACAGCCGGCCGAGGCACGATTCCTTCACCGCGCGTGGCCCCTTCACATCATCAAGATACAAGGAGGACTTCGTGGAAGAGGGCAGACTCGGCAAGGGAGCCTTTGGAGAGGTGGTCAAGGCCCGCAAGAAGCTGGACGGCCAGATCTACGGTAAGTGAATACACGACCCTCACGCCGCTATTTGCCTGTGTTTCACCCTTTGACCAGTCTTTTTGGTGTCGTATCATCCTCTCAACATACCCTCAAACCACACCAGCAGTACGTCTCCTGTAGCAAGATAGCTGCTGACTGGTCTATTAACCCAACAGCTATCAAAAAGATCAGCCAACGGTCTCGCGAGGGCTTGACGGAAGTCTTGAAGGAAGTCCGAGTGTTGTCTCAGCTGAGCCATCCCGCTGTTGTGCGGTATTTCAATACCTGGCTTGAAGAGAGCCATGATTCGTCCGATTTCGAAGATACCTCGACCGATGCCGACACTGCAGAATTCTCCCAGGGGGTTAACTCGGATTTCAATGTCCACTTCGAAGAGAGCCAGGGTGGATTGGATTTCATCTCATCCAGCCGCCACGGCCCTGGAATCACGATCGAGTTCGAGCAAGCAGACAGTGAAGCAGTTGAGGACGAAGACGACGAGGAAGACGAGGAGGAGGACGATTCAGACGAAGATGACGAGGACGATTCGGACGAAGACTCGGATGCCGGAAACAGACTGACCGTGCTGGGCCAGAAGCGTGAGCGCCGACTGAGCCACAGACCTTTCCGAACAGTTCTGTACATCTCTATGGAGTATTGTGACAAGCGGACCCTCCGCGATCTCATCACCAACGACCTTCTGACAGACAAGACTGAAGTCTGGCGACTATTCCGTCAAATTCTGCAGGGTCTGGCGCATATCCATGGCCTCAACGTTGTCCACCGCGATCTCAAACCAGACAACATCTTCATCAGCGTCGGTCCAGATGGCGTTAACAACGTCAAGATTGGCGACTTTGGACTTGCCAGCAAGGGCCAGATCGCGGCCATTCAGGCAGGCCATGCTACGTCCGATCCAGCGGACCAGACTAGGAGCATTGGCACGGCAGTGTACGTCGCCCCTGAGGTCAGGTCAGGCGGTACCGGCCAGTACACCACTAAGGTCGACATGTACTCGCTTGGTATCATGTTCTTCGAGATGTGCTACCACCCAATGCTGGGTATGGAGCGAGCGCTAGTGCTGGAGGGCGTCCGCAAGTTGAATCCTGTCATGCCTTCGGATTTCGATCTCGGAACCGCGCAAGCAGAGATCATCCTGGCATTGGTGGTCCATAACCCAAAAGAGCGCCCGTCGAGCGCCGCGCTCCTAGAGTCTAACAAACTCCCTGACGAGATGGAGAGTGATACTGTCCGGCGCGCCATTGCCGCTATCACGGACCCAAACTCGGCGTTCTACCCGAAGGTGTTGTCCACGTTGTTCTCCATCAAGATGGACCAGGCGAAGGACTTTGCCTACGACCTCAATGACCAATCTCCGAGCACCAGGGACTATCTCTACCGACGAATTGTCAAAGAGACCCTCGTGTCTATTTTCAGAACGCATGGAGCTCTGCAGGTCCCGCTGGCTAGCATCTACCCGTACTCATCCAACTACTCCAACGCAGTCAAACTGCTGGATGACGGTGGTGCCCTCTTGCAGCTTCCTTACGACTTGATGATGGGTTATTCTCGGATGTTGGCCAAGGTTAAGAACCCCGTCCTAGGATCTGCCTACTCGTTTGGAAGTGTGTTCCGAGAGCAGCATGCTGGTGGCCAGCCATCCGAGTTTGGCGTTGTTGATTTCAACGTGGTCACGACCGGTGCCTTGGATCTGTCTCTCAAGGAAGCCAATGTCCTGAAAGTCATCGACCAGATAGTCGATGCATTCCCTGCACTTTCCAAGAGCCAGATGGTTTTCCACATCAACCACTCTGACCTACTCCAACTCATCTTCGACTTTTGCGGCGTTGAGCTCTCCGCCAGACGGGCCGCCTCAGAGGTCCTCAGCAAGCTCAACATTCAGGACATGACCTGGCAAAAGCTCCGCGGCCAGCTGCGGTCTCAGTCGTGTGGTGTCTCAGCGACCAGCGTCGACGAACTGCAGCGGTTCGACTTCCGAGACAACCCCAGCAAGGCTTTCTCGAAGCTCAAGTCCTTGTTTGAGACCACCGACTACTACCAAAAGGCTGCCTCCACCATCGCTCACCTTAAGGAGGTCATTGAGTACTGCAAGAGCTTGGGTGTCAAGACTAAGATCTACATTACGCCACTGCATTCCTTCAATGAAGCGTTCTTCAGAGGTGGTGTGATGTTCGCCTGCGTCTGGGATAAGAACAAGAGGCAGGTCTTTGCTGCCGGTGGCCGCTATGACAGTCTCATCAAGGAGCACCGACAGAAGGCCGGCAGCAGCTCCCTGAGCGACAGACGCGCCGTCGGAGTCAGCTTCGCATGGGAGAGGCTGGCACAGGTGCCTGCTAAGAGCGGCAACAAGGCTTCTTCAAAGAAGGCCGCTAAGGAAGGGCACAATCTCTTCAATGAGAAGCTCTATGATGTCCTCGTAGCAAGCTTTGACCCGGTCATCCGAAAGACCACGGCGCTCCAGGTACTGCGGGACCTCTGGGAGAGCGGCATCAGTGCTGAGCTCGCCAACGACGCCCGGTCTTCTGACGAGCTGATTCCAGACAAGGCAGACGACCAACCCGCCTGGATGGTCATCGTCAAGCCTGATATTCTCAAGATCAAGTCTCTCTGGTCCAAGGATACACCCGAGGCCGACATTCCAGCTCAGCAGCTGGTGACCTGGCTTCGCACAGAGATGCGTGAGCGCGACTCGTTCCTCAAGGTCACCACCACCACCACCATGGCGCGGAGCCGCCATGGTCTTGGCACCTCTGATACCAACAATTCAGCAGGTGACACTGCTTCGTTTTCTGGACCCCACCACAATGGTTATCAGCGAGATGTCCGCGTGCTCACTGGACAGACCAAGTCCAAGAAGTTCAACCGGCAGACGGTTGTCGAGCAGGCACACAATGCCGCCTCGAAACTCCTCCAGGAGTTCCGTGATGGCCCCATTGCGGCCATCGAGACGAGCGACGCGGTCCTGCACGCAATCAAGGGCACGTCGCTGTCCCAACCCGATACCTGGCGCAAGCTGGATGTCACCAATGTCGAGAAGAACTATGTGAGGGATGTGCAGGACATGCTGACGGAATTCCGCGACGGCGGAGCAAGGGACGCTTTCGTCTACAACTTCCGCACTGGAACTTGTGTTTATTACGATTTGAAGGCGTGAATTCTGGTTTACCATGGAAAATGGAAAAGAAAGAAGAAGAAGAAAATTTGCCCTAGTTTACCGCTAGTTTCTGCGGTTAGAAATTAAGGATGGGAAATGTTCGGGGGAGATGGTTGGACAATTCATGCTGCATGAAGCAGTGAAAACAAATGGGATTACGGCTTTATACCCCTGCTTACTTGGTCAATAGGAATGGAATGTTGTGTCTCTCATGATGGGATCTGGACCATAGCATAGGACAGGCAAATGGATGTTTTTCTTCTTTTCAAATACCACTCCTCGTCTCTCTGCTCCTGGTCTCACCTCCTCTCCCTCTTGGTACAATCGTCGCGTCACCCATCTGCTGACTTCCTAATCTCCACAAGTTGCAGACGCTCGAACATGCCCTGTCCATGTCATTTATATGATGTCTCTCAACAACTATCAAGCCTGCAGCAGTACCTTCACGATGACTTCTCTCCTTTATACGACGGAATGGTCTGGAATGACCTCAACAGGGAAAAACACAACTCCCTCCCGACCGGAGCTCAATAGCGGAAAGCACGGGGAATATACCTTCAGGACCCCAAGCACCCGACCCATATGACGGCGTCGAAGTGCGTCTTGAGGTTCGAGACACATCCATGCGTGTTCCCTTGGCTCTCAGGGAACTCGTGAAGGAAGTTTTGGCCTCTCTCTGCCTTTGAAGTACACCGGACTTGGCATTTTGAGAGACAGCGCTCGAGGCGCATGAAGCTGGTGGGGGGGGGGGGGGGGAAGAGGCAGACCTCTGGCTCATCTACGAATAAAGCGAGTACCATGTGCAAAAAGAAGAAATTGAAGCAATACCCTACTGTTAGGTGAGTACTCTCGCTTTACGGTGGTCCTGTATGGACGTACTAAAGCACCTTGACGAAGTATATCTAGGATTGAGAAAAAGGAGAGGAAAAAACCATGTGTCGCCTTTGGGCTGGTATTTATCATGTGGTATTTAAAATTGATACTTTCTACTGCACTCTGGCCTCAAACGCCTCCTGAAAAATAAACATTGATGGCATTGAGGCGCCTCTTATTCGCTATCGTCATCGCTGTCATACGCAACCAGCGGGCCTGTCGATGTTCTCTTCTTGTCCTTGGATGCCACTACTACCTGTGCAGAATTGAGTGCAGCCAACGTACTGCTCGAAAATATACCGTTCTCCTCAAGCTGGCGCTGCGTCTCGTCCGCTACAGCCTGCGCCTCCGCCTCGCCGCTCTCGAGCATGAACTGCTGTGCCCGCTCTAGATCCCCTTGCTCGTCAAAGCCTTGCCTCCCCCTTGGGTTGACAGCATTCGCGCCGCGGGCGAAATGCACCTCGTCCGGCGCCTCGTAGCCGTCGAGGCCGTAGCTGCTCTCGATTTTCCGCCTCTTCCTGGCCTCGGGATCCCTCCCCTCGATCTCAGAGACAAACTCCTCAGGGAGGGCCCGCCGGATGGCCTCGGCCGCCTGCTCCTCGATACGCCTCGCTTCGCGCGCCTGCGCCATGGGGTTCGGATCGGCGGTGGCCCAGCGCACGTTGAGGATCTCGCTGTGGTCCAAGGCCTGGTGGGCCATGGCCTCCTTGGCGAACTGGGCGTTGGCCTCGTTACTGTAGGTGATGAAGGCGACACCGCGCGAGTTGAGGACGCGGGCGCGCTCGACCTGGCCCCACTCGGCAAAGTGGCGGGCGACGACCTCCTCGATATCGTCGCTCACGTGGATGCGCCCGACGTAGATGGTCCGGTTCTGGCGCAGGAAGGAGCCCACGCCGCCCATGTCGTCGCGGTAGTCACTGTGCTTGTCGCGGCCGAAGCAGTCGACGTTGGGGTTGAAGAGGTCGTGGATTGTGGGGAGGCGGTGGAGGTATTCGCAGTCTTGACCTTTGGGACCTGGAGATGTGGGAAGATCTCTTGTTAGCATAGCCCTTCTTCTTCTTGTCCTTACTGGTGGAATGCAGAACCCCAGTAGGGGGCAGAGGGAGGAGGAGGGGTCGTGGAGGTTTGTCAACGTACAGATCCCTCTTGCAAAAAACAGACAGAAATAGCTGCCCGCTACCCTGTCTGCCTTGGTAAACCCGCTGTCCTTGGCGATGTTGCACCGGCCCTTCGCCGCGCGCTGCGAGGTGTACTTGTCCTCACGGTCGCCGCCTGCCCATTTGTTGTACCAGATGTTAAAGATAGTGCCCGTCTGCGGCGGTGGCTCGGACTTGATCAGCGCCGGGTCGATCTGCGGCCGTGCTGGGCGCTTCTTCCTGCGGATGATCTTTTTCACTTTCTTGCCTGCTGCTGCTGGCTGCTTGGCCGCCTCAGCAACGTCATTTTCGCCTGTCGTGGTGGCGAGCGCGAGCTCTTCCTGTGGCTGTGGTGTCTCCTCGATATCTGCCATTGCTGTGGGAAGGGGGAGTCACGGTGGTATTGAGAGGGTTGAGGGGAGGTGGGTGAGCGGTAGTTGAAAGTTACAGTGATGTTGTTGGGAGGCGAGGCTGTAAAGTTCCAGAGGTCAAGGCTGGGTGGACTCAGCGCCTGTAGCACCTGTACCAGCTAGCGTTGTGGCGCTGGAAACTGCAGTGAAGAACGGTGCAAGGGCCAGACCCAGGGGCCCCGCACCCCCGTTTTCGCCGAAACGGAAGCGGTGGTTTGCCCCACCATTCATCCCACTTCACTTGGGACTTGCTCCTCAAAGCCAGGCATCTTCAAGCCAGAATATCAATATCCCACTCCATTCTTTTTCCCTCGTTGCAGCAGATTCAACACATCCTCATGATAAGACTGCGAGATCTGACTTGAATTTGGCTCACTTCACCGGCCGGTCAAGAGCATCTTAGCGAAGCGCGGCTCCATATAAGAAATCTCAACTCGTGGAGGGGCGAACTCGCCAGGACAAACTAAATACACGGGGACCAGACGAAAGACGGTCATATATTGAAGATACAGAGTCTCACTTGCCCTCTCTACCTCCAGTGGCCCGAGTTAGGCTACACCCCACCGACAAGATGGTCAATATTGTAGGTCCTCCAGGTCATGGGTCGATGTCAAATATCAAGTTCTCTCTGACGATTCCTATAGACAGAGAAGATCAAGGAGATCGAGGATGAGATGAAGAGGACCCAGAAGAACAAGGCCACAGAGTACCACCTGGGCCTTCTGAAGGGCAAGCTCGCCCGTCTCCGCGCACAGCTCCTGGAGCCAGGGCCGGGTTCCGGTGGTGGTCCAGGGTCAGGCTTCGACGTGAGCAAAAGCGGCGACGCCAGGATAGCCCTCGTGGGCTTTCCGTCCGTAGGCAAGTCGACCTTCTTGTCCAAGGTGACCAAGACCAAGTCCGAGGTTGCCAGTTACGCCTTCACCACCCTGACGGCCATCCCGGGCGTGCTCGAGTACGGGGGTGCCGAGATCCAGCTGCTGGACCTGCCTGGGATCATCGAGGGCGCCGCCGAGGGCAAGGGCCGGGGGCGGCAGGTCATTTCTGCCGCCAAGACGAGCGACCTGATCCTGATGGTGCTGGACGCGACGAAGCGGGCGGAGCAGAGGGCGCTGCTGGAGGCGGAACTCGAGGCCGTCGGGATCCGGCTCAACAGGGAGGCACCGTAAGATATATATATATATATATACACCCGGGTGCTCTGCTGGCGTAAGCGACGAGCAGCAGGGAGCAGGAGCATCAGCAGCTGACGAGAAGATTTACAAACCTACAGGAACATCTACCTCAAGCCCAAGAAGGCGGGCGGGATGAAGATCAACTTCCAGTCACCACCAAAGAACATCGACGAGAAGATGGTGTACAACATCCTCCGCGACTACAAGATGCTCAACTGCGAGGTGCTCATCCGCGACGACGAGGCGACCGTCGACGACCTGATCGACGTCATCATGAAGGACCACCGCAAGTACATCAAGTGCCTCTACGTCTACAACAAGATCGACAGCGTCTCGCTCGACTTCCTCGACAAGCTGGCCCGCGAGCCGCACACCGTCGTCATGAGCTGCGAGCTGGACCTCGGCATCCAGGACGTCGTGGACCGCTGCTGGAAGGAGCTGGCCCTGATCCGCATCTACACCAAGCGGAAGGGCGTCGACCCGGATTTCAGCGAGGCCCTGATCGTGAGGAGTAACAGCACCATCGAGGACGTGTGCGACCGCATCCACCGCACGCTGAAGGAGACGTTCAAGTATGCGCTGGTATGGGGTGCCAGCGCGAGGCATATACCGCAGAGGGTGGGGCTGGGCCATGTTGTGTCGGACGAGGATGTGGTATACATAGTCAGTGGATGGAAGGCTTAGAAAACAAAATATCGCTTAGGGAAATCAAAGCCATTTTTTTTTTTTAAAAAAAAAAAAAAAACCACAGTCATCAGCACAAAGCACAAAAATGGGGACAGTCGGGCTCGCAATGCGAGAAAACTGGTCATTGATTCGTTACCAGCAATCTGTGCTTTCCCCTCCCTAGTAGTATACAACATCTCGTGTGCCTGGTATAAGAATTTCCCCCTTTCCCTGATAAACGCCAAAGCCAACAGGCAACCCTGGTATCCTGAGTCCGCCGATTTAAAAACCCAATACCCACCACCGATGAAGTGAAGCGGATCGGGCTACAATCCTCAAGCCAGGTATCTCAAAGGGAAAAAAGCAAAACAAAAAACAAAAACGACAAGCCAGAACCATAGAGTAAATCCCAGATCAAACAATAGACAAAGGAGAACTTTTTCTTTTCTTGAGAGATAGGACGAGCAAGACGAATCCAGTTCGGAAGAAGGGATAAAGGCGAGTGTTGGTTACTCCTGGGCTTGGGAGACCGAAGCAGGAGGAGTTGTCTTGGCGCCGAAGAGGCCCTCCTGGCCTTGCAACCTCTTAGATGATGCTTGGGCGAAGAGGGACTTGGGCTTGACCCTATAAAAACAAAACACGACAGAGTCAGTATTTGTACGCCCCCGCTCTCTTACACACACACACAAAGCAGAACGACGATTCTTGGATCAGAAGAGAGGAAGGGAGGAGAGAAGGGGCTCAGCTGAAGAGACATACTTTCCGACCTGCTTGTTGCGCAGCGCATTGAGCTTGGCGGTGCAGGGCGACATGATCTCGTCCGAGGGGGAGATGTAGTTGTTGCCGGACCTAGAAGAGACCAGCGCGTCAGAGCTGAAGATGCCAGCCGAATGATAGAGGGTTGCGTCGTACTCCTGGGCCTCCATCTTGGACTTCAGGACCTGACGGTGGTACTCCAGATCCTTCTTGACGTCGCCCGCAGCTGGGACGGCGGAGGCGGCCATGGGGACGTTGACGTCCTTGGCGCCCAGGACGTTGGCGTTGCTGGAGAAAGAAGACATCGTGTGGGATATGTGAGTGATTGTGTGTCTAGACAGTTTGGGCTCGCTTTGATGATGTTCGCTGGCGGAGGAGGGCTCGCTCGGGGAGAGTGTGTATGGCAACGGTTGAGCTGATGTTGTAGGTCAGGTAGATTTGTTTGGTGTGGATGTTGTGGAGAGGTAGATGCAACTGTGAAGAGCGCTTGGCCAAAAAATCAAACAAAAACAGGGCCCTTGGTGTTCACACTTGTAGAAATAAATGTTTAAATGCAGGTCATGATCAGGGAAGGAGGGATGTTGACTTTGGGACCTGGTTGTTAGGGGCAACCGTCACCTTTTTCAGTGGGGTTAGTTTGCCACTCCCCTATAACGATCCCTGCAATCTGCAGGTACTGAGTGGATCCTGTCACTGGCCATGGCTGGGGATATTCTTTTTATTTATTTATTATTTTATTCTACTGCTATAATAATAACATTAATGTTTATGTTGTTGCATCTGAAAGCTGCGCCCCATCGTTGAATCCATCCCGAAGTCTCTTCGCCCCTCTCTTCTCTTCAGAAGAAAAGAGTCCATCATCACACTTCTTACACGATGGTGGTGAACGCGAGGATGGATGGCCTCAGAATTCGAAAGTGCCTTGCAAAAGGTATGTATGAGTCGGCCTTCTGAACGATGGTATACCCAACGATGCCGCAATACTTCAAGAAGAGGCCCGAGCAATATGACGACAGATTTGTGAGAGCGCAGTATACAATTTTCAGTGGCCAGTTCTATATCACAACAAGATGCATCTGCCCTTCATACCTACAACTTTGCCTTCGTGATGTTGGACCCCGGCTGCGCCCTGGTCACGCCGTATTTCTGCAACAACTCCTCCGTCTTCTTAGCCTGCCGCGCAATCTTCTCCGTGACCTCCCGTCCCCTCTTGTTCTCGTTCCGCCCCATCTGCTGCAGGTGCACCTCGTCCGGCCCGTCCGCCAGCCTCAGCGTGCGGATCCCCGCCCACATGTACGCGAGCGGTGTGTCCTGGCTGACGCCGGCGCCGCCAAAGGCCTGCACCGCGCGGTCAATGACGGTGAGCGCCATCTGGGGCACCAGGACCTTGGCCTCGGCGATCTCCCGGAGCGCGGCCTTGGGCCCGTGGTCGTCCATCTGGATGGCCGCGTTGAGCACGACGAGGCGGGCGGCGTCGATCTCGAGGCGAGACTTGGCGACCCACTCGAGGATGACGCCGTGCTCGCGGAGTTGTTTGCCGAAGGGGGTCTTCGTAGAGTCGTTGATGCGCATCAGCATCCACTCGAGGGCTTTCTCGGCCTGGTTGGTTCGGGGGGGGGGGGGTTAGCAAAGGGAACAACAGCGTAGAGGTTGAGAAGAGGGCTTACAGCGCCGATAGTCCTCATGGCGTGGTGGATACGACCAGGTCCCAGGCGGCCCTGGATGATCTCAAAGCCACGACCTTCGCCGAGGACCAGGTTACTGACTGGAACGCGGACGTTCTTGAAGGTGATGTGGCCGTGTCCGTGGGGCGCATCATCGTAACCATACACGTTCAGCATCCGGTGGATGGTGATGCCCTTCGCGTCTGCTGGCACAAGAACGACAGACTGCTGGCGGTAGACGTCCTTGTTCTTCGGGTCTGACTTGCCCATGACGATGTAGATGTTACACCTCGGGTCACCAGCTCCACTTGACCACCATTTCTGCCGAGACCATTAGTCCATGAGAAAAGGAAGACCTTCGCAGCAGTCTAGTCATAATCTCGGATGAGACAACTCACCTGGCCGTTCAGCACATACTCATTGCCCTCCTTCCGGATCTCCAGCTCGATATTTGTCGCGTCGCTAGAAGCTACCTGGGGCTCCGTCATCAAGAATGCCGAGCGGATCTCGCCCTCCATGAGCGGCTTCAACCACTGCGCCTTCTGTGCGTCGTTGCCGTACTTGGCCAGGACCTCCATGTTGCCGGTGTCGGGGGCAGCGCAGTTGACAGCCTCAGAGGCAGACTTGGACTTGCCGAGCCACTCGGCCATGAGCCCATACTCGAGGTTGGTAAAGCCTGGTGACTCCTTGTAGTGGCCCTTGGGCAGGAACATGTTCCACAGGCCGAGGGAGCGGGCCTTCTGCTTGAGCTCGTCGATGATGCTTGGATAGTGGTCCCATCTCGAGTCGCCGAAGCCAAGCTGGGCTTCGAGGACTGGATCGGCACTGTTGGGAGAGAGGAAAAAAGGAAGGGAAAAGGGGTTCAATTAGTCTTGAGACTCTGTGAGGACAGATGAGCCGAGGTTGAGACCTACGGGATGCACTCTTCTTCAACAAACTTGGCGACGATATCCAAGGTCTTCTTTGCTCTATCGCTCACACGATTCTGGCACTATACATTGTGTGCAGATGCCGTGGTCAGTCACAGGCCTCTGCCAGCCTTCAATGGTGCTCCAAAACTCACAATGATGGGGATCTTGGACGCCATGGTGAGTGAAAAGGGAGAATCCTCGACGGTGTTTCTGTTCGGGAATTCGAGTGGGCAGTGCTCTCCTTTAGCTCTGCAATATGCTTCTCTTTACAAAGAAAGCCCGTGTATTCAATACTTTTACAATAGCCAGAGGAACTGAAGACACAAGAAGAGGAGAGAAATCAGAAGGAGGAGGAGAAGGAGGAGGACGAAAGAATCGGACCATTTGCCGGTATTCCAATGAATAGAAAGAAACCTGACCAGCACAGCAGCCAGCCCCTGTAGGTGGTCTTCCCCAACCGAGGCTCAAACGCCCGCTGCGGGGATGCCTGGCGGAGCACAGAGGATGGGGGCGGGCGTCTCAGGCGGGAGCCGGCTCTGGGGAAAGCCTGCAGGGGGGCAGCTAACAACCGAACGGCCCTGAGATACATACTACTAGGCTAGTGGGTAAAGGAATTAGGACAAGGATCTGTCCTGCTCGGAGCTGGAACCAAAATTCCACCGGCTGCCATTTCATGATTGGTCAGAGCACACAGGGGATTCAACTTCACTTGTTGAGCCTTGAGTCTCTGAGAGCTCTCTCCATGCTGCCCCAGGCTGAATCATTCACTCCTAGACACTCATCATCAATGTCATCGACAGCCTCAACTTCATCAACACCCGACACACTTCCATTTTCTTATAACAGACACAAATGTTTCATTGAGTCAGCATCCCATTCAGGCTCGGTATGGTGTGACTAAAAAAAAAAATCCGCACTGCACCTTGGGACTGGCATGTTCCTGTCTCGACAACAGAAGGCACAGCATTGTTCAGATAAACCTGGAGACTTGGTGTGAAAGACACGGAGGCCAGCAATCAATATCACCCTACTCCACAGTCCATCTCAGAGTCGACAAAGGCACACAGCCAAATCATCCAAAGCAGCACAAACCAAATATAGACGAAGATGTCGGCACCAGGAGGAATCGGCGCTGGTGCTGGCCAGCCACCAAGGCCAGCAGCTGTGACCTCCGGAGCACCGACTGCAGCACCAGCACAACAGACCCCTCAGAACTTGAATCAGATTGTAAGATGTTCCCAGATTTCTTTCCTCTTCCCTGCATAAGCATATTCGTTGTCCCCAGCAGTGCCCCTGTTGTGTTTGTGTTTCTTTTTTATCCTGCGATTTTGTGCCATGGCCCGGACCTGGATCCTCCTCTGCACAGCCATTGTCAACCCTGGCTCTGGATGGGCTGCACTGGAACATATGGGTCGACTCTCTCGGCAGACGTGGAATCGTGGTCAATATAGCAGAACAACTTATCCCATGTCTTCCGACTTGGTATTCGATGAGGGGCTGGAGGACAGGGCAGAGCTACAATTCTCCCCGTGAGGATACAGGCATGTCTCCTTTTCTGGGTCACAGACAAAAGGGCATGGGCTTGGATTTCGGCATAAGCTCGTGAGCTCGGTCCTATTGGCTTCCGTGGCCTGCCTTTCGAATCTGCATGCGAAATCTCGGTCAGAGACAGGCCACCGATACGACTTTGTGGGTGAATGCCTGGATTGTCTCTTCTGCCAAGAACAGCTTTCCTTGTGGTGTTCAATGCTGGAACCTCGAAACATATCAATCAAAACCTGGTGCCTCAGGAGTGAGGGTGCCCCTTCACCAAGTCTGGACAATGAGAATTGTCAGAGAGAGAGCCTCGATTGGCTATGCACACACAGGGTTTGGAAGCAGTTGAATGGACAGCCCCCAGGGAATGGCTTGGAGGCCCGAAGTGTCACGATGGGATGGCTCTGAGACTCTGAGACTCTGAGACGTGTGTATAGGGCTCTCTTGTTCAGCAAGGACAGGCACCTGGGACAAGCCTATCTACAACACGCACTGAGCCTGCCTGTCTCACTACGCTACCAGCCATACCATCCATCTGCAGACTGGACTTGTCAAGAGTCAAACCTGCACACTTCTGTCACTATCTGCATCATTCAACTCGGCAATTCCCAAGTCGGCGACTCCATGGCCTTCTGGATTCCAACATCTTCCACATCCGAACATGCAAACCCACAAGAAATTAAGGCTGCACCTCATCCTCTTCCTCTTCCTTCCCGGCTGTCATAAGCGCGAAGCCTTCAACCTCCTTGAGCAATGCAGCTGCAAATCCACTGGCGATTTTTCCAACTCGGTTCTTGCCAATACCTTCAAACGCGACTTTCGTTCTATCTATCCACAATCGCCACTGTCACCTGAGAAAATATGACTCGCAAGAGGAACAGGACTGGTTGCCAATACATCGAGAAGAGCCGAAAGCGCCTGCATCGCGATACGGACTCATCGTCGGAAGGGGCTGGTCTCAGCGCCGCACTCGCCAAGGATGGCAATGATTCGGTCCCGGTTCAGCTGTCCGTCCAGGCCCAGGCCGACGACACGGCTATGCCCGAGGTACATGCACACGGATCGCAGTGAATGGGACCACATCAAGCAATGCCACCTCAAGTTCTCAGCCGAGTCTTCAAGACCGGCTCCTGGCACCGGCCCCCCAACAACAAACGCTTTCACTGTATTCGCGATTTCCTACTACTACGTGTCGCCTATATCTCAGACTACATACTAACCCATCTCCGCTAACGACTTGCTAATATCATGTGTACATAGGTCACGGACTACTTGCTCAAGCGAGGGTTTCATCGAACTGAAGAAGTCTTCCGCAAGGAGTCTTCTAACCTCGGACCTGACGGTAGACCCCAGCACAAGTCCACCGACGTCATGGGCGCGAAGAAGTATGCGAAGGCATTCGGCTTACTGAAGAAATTTGTCGAGAGTAGCCTCGACTACTACAAGGTGAGCCACATGACGAGGCTGTATTCAATCATAACGCTCTAGGCTAACAAAAAAATGCCCACAGTACGAATTGAATAAGTTCTTGTGGCCTGTTTTTATCCACTCTTATCTAGAGCTCGTCGAGAGCAAGTACCCTGATGACGCCAAATCGTTCCTCGACACCTTCAAGAGCGCCTTCGAGCTCGCCCACGCGGACGATCTTAAGCTACTCGCGACCATCACACTGCCTGCGCACGTTGACGAGAACAATACCACGAAGCTTTTCAAGACTGTCAAGTACCGCATTCCCGTCACGGACAAGGCCTACGATCTGATGATCGCCCACTTGGAAAAGGAATACGATAATGGCGGCCAGACCATCATTCGACTGCTCTCTGCCTATTGCGCCGTCAAGATCGTGGACCGCGGCCTTGCGAACCCCTTCAGCTTTACTGCTATACATGAGAAGCAGAAGAGCACCCAGGTCAACCAGTCGGAGCTTCTCGAGGGCGTTCCTGGTGCCTTCGAAGGTGTCAGAACCGATGCTGCCCCCAGTGGCCCGCTCAAGCTGGGCCCTTTTGCCATGGACCCCGATCTGCAGGGTGAGGTACGCTCTGAGCTGACCCTTGAGGACCAGCTCCACCCTCCAGCAGATGGCAAGCCTAGCCTGGTGGAGGAGTTCGAGCACAAGATCAAGCGCGAGGAGAGCGCCGACGGGCCTTCCCGCGGAGAGCTTCCCCTGCCTGCCCCTCGGGCTCGAGACGTGGTGAACGAGGTGGAGAAGCTCAAGGAGTACCGAGACCGATTTCGTATCGATGGCAGGACCGGCGGCGTTGGTCCTGGCGTGTCTGTGTGCATGTACACTTTCCACAACACGCTCGGGCAGTAAGTCTGACCCGGGTCACCTCGCGAACGCACTCATCGCTAATGATTGATGGCACAGGTATAACTGCATCGAGTTCTCCAATGACCAGAGGATGGTGGCAGTCGGCACTATGGACTCCTACATTCGCATCTGGAGCATGGATGGTAGTCACCTGAAGAGCATGCTGGACCGTGGCGAGGTGAAGAAGCCAACGAACAACCGCATGCTTATCGGTCACTCTGCGCCTGTCATGGGCATCTCCTTCAGCGACGCAGTCAACTGGCCAGACTACCGGGACGCTAGCCCTAACAGTAAGGGTCCTCCACTGCTGCTGTCTTGCTCGGCTGACGGCGAGATCCGGCTCTGGAACCTTGACACTTGGATGTGCCTGTGCAAGTTCAAGGGCCACAGTGGTCCCGTGTGGCGGGTTCAATGGGGGCCCCATGGCCACTACTTTGCCAGCGGAGGCCGTGACAAGGTTCTCCGTATCTACAGCCAGGATCAGGTGACGGCGGTTCGTGAGTGCGTTGGCCATGACGACAACATCTGCGCCATCACCTGGCATCCCAACGGTACCTACGTCTTTTCGGCATCTGACCAAACCGACAAGTCGATCCGTATGTGGTCTGTCGTCACTGGCGAGTGCGTCCGGGTCCTGACAGGTCACACTGATGATATTGGCGTTCTCGAGTGCGCATCCAACGGCAAGATCCTGGCGAGCGCGGACTGGAGTGGTAATATCCTCCTCTGGGATATCGAGAAAGGCACCCTGATCAAAAAGAGCCGCGGTCATGCCAAGACTGGTATCCTTTCTCTAAGTTTCAGCGTCGAGTCCAATGTTCTCGTGTCTGGTAGTCTGGACGGCACCGTCCGGGTCTGGGACGTCGAGCTGCCCGCTGATGGTACCAAGACCGCTGCCGCCACGGGCCCGGATGCTAACATTCAGCTACAAAGCAACACGACCATTAGTAACGACACCATCATGGTCGGCGGGCAGCCTCAACAGCAGCCCGGCGCTGTCGCTGCCGCCTCATCGTCTGGCGCTGGTGGCTCTACCGCCAACACTGGTGCTTCAAGCACTGGTGGCAGCAAGAAGAAAGGCAAGGAGGCACAGATCACTGCTGATCAGATCAGCGTCTTCCCCACCAAGAAGACACCACTCAAGAAGGTCAAGTTCACGCGCATGAATCTTGTCATCGCTGCTGGCTGCTACGAGGGTGGGCCTTGAGTATCATATCTCATGTGTTCTTGCAATTTTTTAACTTGTCCCCTTCCTCTTTACACCGGCGTCGATGTTTCTCCTCGTTTGGCGTTTTTGGCGGTTTCTGGCAACGGCACGGGAGGAAATGATACCTGAAAAATCGGCATTCAGAGGTCTGAATGATGGTGGCATAGTGAGGGCAAACAACTCCTAGTTACACTCCTCTCTTTGGAGAGAAAAGAAATCCTTGACCATTAATGGCAGATCGTTTGCGTTTTCTTGCGTTTCTTTTAACGGAGCTACATCATCAGCAGAGACGCATCACCACGGAACTGTTGTGCCTATATGCTGACGCTAGAATGGACTCTCGGTTTGGCATATGACCAGAGAGAAAACAGGCGCCCTGGTACGTTGAACTTGTCGTCGTTCCGGAGGGCAGGGACCGGAGAGGATTCCTGAGGAGAGGATGAATTAGACAGTTGATTAATTAAGATGGATAATATACATGACTGCCTCTTATCCCCCCTTGTCAGAAGTGACCCTTTGACACATGAACTTTATCAAGAGGCAAATTTGTTTCTTCTCCATTATCCTTATTTTTTTTTCCCTTCCTTTCTTTTTCATGTTCTACTTATCCAATGGGAGGTGGGGGAGAAAGAGGGCCGAGGGGGAGGGTTCCTCCGTGGGTTGCAGGGATACGTCAGAAGGTGCACCTGGTCCAAGCTTCTTACTTACCCACCAAGGCATTGTCTATCATGACCTTAGCTGTCAGCCACAGGCCAAGCACCTTCTAATGGCCCAGTCAACTCTTGCATGTTGATTGGGGTGAACTTCTAGAGACCTCACATCCTCATACTCCGTCCTTGCTCTCCCAATTTTCGCACCTACTCCACTTCATTCAAAGAGACAAGTAACCCCTCATTAGAGAGAAACTGCAGTACAGAAGCCAAGATCAGAGAGAGATGGACCCCCTTGGAGAATCCCCCTGGGCAGATGCGCCCGCCCAACAACCACCACCAGAGCCCTCTACAGGTACCGATGATGCGGCCAGCAAGACCTCGGATGCAGCGCCCACTGCTTCCTCCGGCCCCAGCAGTTCCGGCGGCCCCCGCCCCTCGCGACTGACACCGCGCCGCCTCGTCGCGCAGCCGACCAAGCTCCAGGCCGTGGAGGACGACGACCCCCTGGGACCCCTCGGCGGACCAACAGCTGCTGCGGCCAACGATGCGCCGCCCATGCCGCCGCAGAAGGAACCCGGTTCCTCCGCGACTCCGGCCGCCATGGCGTCGACGCTGCCCGTGCGCACGACTATGGGCAGCGGCGGGCAGCCGAGGAAGGCTGCCGACCCGCACCGCATCATAGATGACGAGGAGGACGAGGAGGATGACGACAGGATAGGCGGCCGTGCGCCCCCGCCAGTACAGGCTGCGCAGCCTGTGGTGCGGGGCATGGGACCGCCGAGCGTCAGCGTCGAGCAGGCGGCCAAGCCGAGCTTCAACATCACGGTGGGAGACCCGCACAAGGTCGGGGATCTGACGAGCAGTCATATTGTCTACTCAGTGCGGACCAAGGTATGTTCAGGTCACAACCTTCTCTCCATGTGGTGAAGTGGAGAGGGAGAGAGAAAGAGAGCTGACTCTGGCTGGTTTCGCAGACTACATCCAAGGCCTATAAGCAGTCCGAATTCGAGGTCAAGAGGCGATACCGCGACTTCCTGTGGCTTTACAACACCCTCCATGCCAACAACCCCGGAGTTGTTGTTCCGCCTCCTCCCGAAAAACAGGCTGTCGGTCGATTCGAGAGTAACTTTGTCGAGTCGCGACGGGCTGCGCTCGAGAAGATGCTCAACAAGACGGCTGCACACCCCACGCTGCAGCATGATGCGGATCTGAAACTGTTCCTGGAGAGCGAGTCGTTCAACGTGGATGTCAAGCACAAGGAAAGAAGAGAGCCGAACCTGGGCGAGAGCAAGGGCATGTTCAGCAGCCTGGGTCTGGGAGGCTCGAGTAGCAAGTTTGTCGAGCAGGACGATGTGAGTGTGAACAACCAACCCTCAGCCTCGCTTTGCAACGTGTCCTGACCAAGAATACAGTGGTTTCACGATCGTCGCGTCTACCTGGATGCACTGGAGACTCAGCTCAAGGGCTTGTTGAAGGCCATGGACACCATGGTTGCGCAGCGCAAGCAGATGGCGGAGGCGGCGGGCGACTTCTCTGCCTCACTCCATGCCCTCTCCACAGTGGAGCTCTCACCGACGCTATCCGGGCCGCTGGAGGCGCTGTCAGACCTGCAGATCACCATTAGAGATGTGTATGATCGCCAGGCACAACAGGACGTCCTCACCTTCGGCATTACCATCGAGGAGTATATCCGGCTCATCGGCAGCGTGAAGCAGGCGTTCGGCCAACGACAGAAGGCTTTCTACGCATGGCACGCCGCGGAGTCTGAGCTGCAGAAGCGGAAGACGAACCAGGATAAGTTGCTTCGGCAGGGTAGGTCTCAGCAGGACCGCCTAAACCAGGTCAGCGCCGAGGTGGGCGACGCGGAGAGGAAGGTCCACCAGGCACATCTGCTGTTCGAAGACATGGGGCGGCTGCTGAGACAAGAGCTGGACCGGTTCGAGAGAGAGAAGGTAGAGGACTTCAAGGCCGGCGTGGAGACATTCCTCGAGAGCTCTGTTGAGGCACAGAAGGAGGTGAGTACCGCGAGAGCACAACCCAGGTGGCTGGCTACAAGTTGCTAACATTGCCCCCTCCTCCCCTTTTAGCTCATCGAGAAGTGGGAGACATTCCTGGTGCAGCTCGACTCGGCAGAGGACGAGAGCATGTTCTACAAGCCGCCAGTCATGCAGTCAGCAGGCAACACCAAGCCGTCTGGAGACACGGCGGTGGACCGGGCCCGGGCTCGCATCGACGAGGACTCTGACTAGAGTAATGGGGTGCGTCGAGACAGCTTCAGTGCTTACAATGACCGGGGACTGGCTCGGAACGGGCCGCTGGGGATGAATCTACCATGGCATGATCGTCGTTGAGGGTGGTCAAACATCGGCACCGTGGGTCGTCTTCATTCATGTCCTTGAGATCAAGAAACGGAGCGCACAGAGACGGGCCATGCTCTGGGTGGTTGTGCCCTGGGTGTTACAGTTACAGTCTTGTCTCCCTCTGATGGTGTTCTTGTTGTACATAGATCGATCGCTCTGCATTTGCCTCTTTTCCTCCCACTTTTTTATACCTCAATGAAGCAGAAGTCTTGTACTTGTACGCATGAGCCCAAAATTCCTCATCGTGATCCTTGAAGCTGAAATTTCGACCCGGCTGCTCCGCAACCTTTTTTCTCTTCACCCATATGATATAACAATCTTCCTTTTTTTCTCTTTTCTTTTTCTTTCTTTCTTTCACTCTACCCACAGCTTATTTCTTCTTGCCCTTCTTCGTGGCAACCTTTCCAGCAACCTGCCCACCCTTCAGGTTCGGCTGGTCCCGCACATAGGCCCTCATCAAGCTCTCAAAACTATCCTCCTCACTGACGACCGGGGCCGCCTCCTCCACGACCTCTGTCTTCCCCGCCGCCTTCTTTGCAGCCTTGGCCGCCCGGGCCGCCTCAGCAGCCCTCGCCTTCTTGCCCTTCTTCACGTCGTCACCACTCTTCTCCGCCGCCACCTCGGCAGCCGACCTCGTCTCGGGGGTGGCAGGGGCGCCCGCGAGCTCATACCCGCTGCCGAAGCGCTGCCTGAAGCTGGCGAGCTTGCCGGCCTCGTCGACCTCGACGTTCTGCAGGCTGACCTCGCTGGGCTGCCAGGTCAGGTGGTTGCGCGTGTCCTTGGTGGAGCGGTAGACCGGGAGCGGGGAGGTCGAGCGGGTCGTGTAGGTTGAGCCGTCCGAGAGCTGGACGATCTGGGTCCAGGTGAAGGGGCGCTTGGGCCTGGCCACCTCGGTCGCGTGGCGGACCTGCTGGGTTATTGTTGATGTTGCTGTCGGGAGAAGGTGGTGATGGTTGGGCCTTGTGGTGGTGGTTGGCCTGGCGCAGGCTGTGAGGAGTGTGCATGGGCCGCTGGAAGAGGAGGATGAGGACGAGGCAGAAGATGGTAGACTCCTTGGGAGGAGGGACGTGGGAAGTCTGGCCATCTTTTGGGGGGGGGGAGGGGTGTCAATATTTCTCTGGCCGTCGGGGTTCGAGGAACAGGCGGAGGCTGCTGCTGCTGTTGTTGTTTTTTTTTGTAGATGCTGTGAGAGAGTGGCGCCTCTTCTAGGGAAAAGGTCGTTTGCGGTAGTTTTAGCTCTTAGATTTCTTTAGCTCTCCCTTCCTCTCCCTCTCTCTCTACATGTGTGTGCTCGTCGTATTTCAGAGAGGTTCACGCGGTCTTAGTGTTGAGTCGCGAAGGGTGGAAATTTGAGGTTGCCTTATCGCTTATCGTAGCTACTTTCTACTTGCTGCTGTAGAGTAAACTACTATGTACCCATGTACCCCCGCCGAGTTCCCGTCGTCATACCTTCTTTTTATTTTTTATTTTTACATTTCCCACTTTCCGTCCGCGTTTGGGCCACTTTTGACGTCTTTACGGACACCAATTCGACGTCCCATGGGCTGAGATGAGGAGAGCGTGCGTCCTGCGCCAATTGGGCAGAAGCGCATATCATACACAACAGATCTCCTCGCCAATATGGACCATTCATGCCCTGGCGCGCTGCAGCCTCCTGCGCCCTGAGGTTACTACCACCGCCGCCACCACGTTCGAACATGGCCGTCCACGTAAGTGATGGCATTGATGCTGTCTCGTGTATACGAATAATCTACTGAGGCTGACCTATATATACACACACATAAAGGTCTCACAGTAAGGTCTCTGTCCAGCACGGCCGCCCCAAGAAGTCCAAAATGGAAACTCGCACCCCCAGAACAACCCTCCGTCCACCCCCACCCACATTCCCCCGCCGCCACTAGCACCCTGTCCGAGCAGCTCCGCGCCGTGATGCGCCTCCTCCCGCACCCCGTCGTGGTATGCACGGCCGCGGCTTCTTCAACGTCGGACCCTTCCTCCTCCGGGCCGAGGGGCATGACCATGTCCTCCTTCACCTCGCTGTCGCTGCACCCTACACCGCTGGTGACGTTCAACATCGCCAGGCCGTCGCGGACGCTGGACGCGATCGCGGGGAGCAGGCGGTTCAACATACATGTGCTGAGCGGGGATGTCGAGGGGGCGCGGGTGGCGGACTGGTTTCGGCGGGGTAATGCGTCGGACCTTGGGGTGTTTGAGGCCGGCGGGATGAGAGAGGGGTGTGGGTGTGAGGTGTTGAGCCGGGGAGGGGAAGAGCAGGGCGAGGGTGAGGAAGAGGCGCCGCTCCTTAGAGGGAAGGGTGTGCTCTATGCTCTGCAGTGCAGGCTAGTTGATGACGAGCCGCACCGCGGGCTCGTTAGGGTGCGGGATCACGTGGTTGTGCTGGCGGAGGTGGTTGATATCGTGGAGGGGACAGGCAGAGATGCGGGCGAAGAGGAGGTGTTTGGGCTGGCGTATGCTGATAGACGGTATAGACAGGTTGGTGCCACGATGGTCAGCGAGGAAAACTAGAGTGGTTCGTCTGGTGACGGTGTATGGTTCATGGGAAGGCGGGTAAACAGCATGAGCGTGTGCTTTGTACAGTAGTATGTGGGCAGTTGTGTGCATTGAAACGGCGTTGGGCTGGAAAGCCAGGGGGGGGGGGAGGGTTGACTTTGGCAAAGATTTCTAAACAACTAGAACTCCTCTTAAACACCACAAGATCGTACAGAAACCTCACCTCGGAGTCCTCTGCATTCACACACACACACTCTCTCTCTCTCACCTGCATATAGCAACAGTCCACCCGCCCCTCTGGGTTCCCAAGGACATGGCACCGCAAAGTCAAGCCAAGCAGAGGAGCCCAGACGGACCTCGGCCGCCTCTTTAGTCGGGACGAACTTCGTTTCATCCCAAGAGGAGCTCGCATGCGCGCCAAGGCGTATTACAAGAAAAGCTTAGTGCACAACCTTCTTGTTGGTTTGTCAGCCAGGCCCCAGATTAGAAGAAACCCGGGGTGACTACATACTGTACTACATAGCATCAAGGAGTGTGTCTCTCTGTAGGGATCTATCTAAAGCTGACGTGATGGTGGTGTCTGCCTGCGCGTGGGTGGAATCGAGGAGGCAAGTGAGTGTGTGTGAGAGAGAGAAAGAGAGAGACAAGGAGAGAGGGCCGTAATTTGCGGCCTGGGGTGGTTGGTATGTGAGATTGGATGGTTGGTGGGACTTGAGCTGAAACAGGCCTGGGCGTGTGTTGTCTGGGGAGGAAAGCCAAAGAAGAGAGCGCTCGATCACCGGTCCATTGTCTGGGGAATACACATGGCCCGTCGAGGCCGTCATGCAAGAAATTGAAGGGGGGGAAAAAACAACAATAAAAAGAGGAATTTTGGTGCACAAATAATAAGAATAAGAACAATAATAAAGTCAAGCAACGGCATAAAGGGTCAAGAAATTACTGTGGTACAACAAAAACTGAGGTTGGCTACGCGCTGTGATTAGTGCTGAAGCAGTAAAGTTAGGGTGCATACTGTCTAAGGCGCCTCGGTCGGGGGTCATAATAGGCGCCGTGTCAGCGCCCGCCAAAGCAGGGGCCAAGGAAACAGCAACCAACGCGACCCGCACCAACGGGCCACACTCACTGACCAAGACACTTGATAATATACATACAAATGTTAGCGTGGGATAAAGCTGAAATCCAACGTGGAGATGATTGTCACCTTGTCAACAACAAGGGAGAAAAGCTGTCATTTTGTCTTCTTTCTCTGGCAATCCCCAAGTGGCATAAGGTTTGTCGTGTAAAAAAGGAAGGGCAAGGGCGGCTGAAGGTTTAAGAACCCCTTGCCTCTTTCTTGCCTTTACCCCCAGCGCACGCTACGCCAAGAAGAAAACAAGAGGGAAAGGAAAAGAAGAAAAAGAAGACAAAAAAAGACAAAAAGAAAGCCACACTGACCCCTCCCCCCCGGCGTCCTTTTGTTCTCTTGAATTCTCCGAAGTCCAGGGGGGGGGCGATTTTAAGGTGCGGCGCAAGCGTTCCAGGGCTTCTGGAGCTTGCCCTAGAAACACTCTCCTTCCAAGGTTTTGATCGGTGGCCCCGAACCGCAGAGGCCGAGAAGAGGGGAGAGCCGCAATCGGTAAGGAAGGGATGGTCAGCGCCACTCAGCCAGCGATGACGAGATTTGTTTGTAAGCAGGAGAAAAGTGAGAGAGAGAGAGAGAGAGAGAGAGAGAGAGAGTGTGTGTGTGTGTGTGTGTGAGAGAGAGAGAGTGAGCGAGTAAGGAAAACACATGACAAAATCTCCTTTTGTGGCGTGGACGGAGAAGAGGCAATGTGTTCTTCGGAAGGGCATTGACATGGCAGGCATTTATTTGATTGCATGCAGTGTCCAAACCTCGTGATAGAAATTAAAGTCGTCGGGGGCTAGTGCAGCAACGTCGTTTGTTTGTTTGTTTGTCGTCTCCTCGTCTTCCCGTTGGAAGTGTGTGGAGGGGGCCACGTCCTGCCTGCCCGCCCGACGACTATCACTTTATTGGCTCGACTGCCTGCTCTGGTGACCAAGAGGGAGGAGAAGCATGGTCGTATGCAGGACTTGGGTATGGCGCGCTCAATTGGTGAACCAACAGTGACTTGCTTGTCAATCTTGGCGAGACATGCAGACATGCAGACATGCCCGCAGGAGAAAGCCCTCGCATGAGAACCCACCGAGGGTGACACACAGACGATGATACTCTGGAGTGGCAATAGACCGACCTTGACCTTTTTTCCCCCTTCTTTGTTCTTATTCTTCTTCTTCTACTTATTCCACTGTTGCTTCTTCGTATTCCTTTTTTTTTTAAATAAAAAAAAATCTTTTTATATTATACATAGTATATTATAAATCTCGCCTATTGCTGACAATGGGTAGTAGCTATTCCCTGTATGATATTAGATTCGGCTTAATGCCCCTCCTCCCTCCCTCCCCCCCCCCACGAGGTTGTCATGTGGCAGACGATCCCCAGCTTTTCGGGTCGTCCAGGTTCACCGCAAGGATGGCTGCCGTGGGCGCCAGTCCTTCCCAATTCGAGCCACTGATGCATTGACACAGTTTGGGGTTTTGTGCCGGATCGCCAGAAACTCTTGATAATAAACGTTCAACTTTTGAAGAAGAAAAAACCCTTGTAGAGACATAGACGGTGGGGAGGCTCGCTTCTCAACACGACGCCGTTCTTGCAGGGTAGTAGTACTTGGGGTTGAGTGGCACGAGTGGGTAAAATCGTCGTCGTCGTTGCCGCTCTCCACAGCCCAAGATGGCGTGAGGGGGCATGGGAAACACGGGCAGGACAAATTATTTAGCAGATTTGTTGCCCATGCCTGCCATGCATGTTTGGCATGGTTGCAGTTATTGCCGGTCACCACCATCCATCATCGCACCCTCGTTCGCTCCATGTCCGATGGGGGCCCTTTTCTGTTGTGTGTGATCGAGATGCAGGGTGTTGAGCTCCGAGGATGGAGCGGGGGGGCGAATCCGATCCGGATAGCTTCGTATATACCCCAGTAGCTACGTCCTCAGGTGCAACCTCTCCTCTTCTGTGTGTCTCTCTCTCTCTTTGTTTCTCTCTCTCTCTCTCTCTCTCTCCCTCTCAGGATCACTATTATCCTAAATGGAGATATGGTGGGAGAGGGGAAAATATGATAGCAGGGCCCCAGACAAGGACAATTTCTTGGATCCCCGCCCCGTGATTCCGCCAGGTCAGTCAGCGGGAGCACCACCAAACAGGAAAGACGTTTCAGATCTCTCTGCTATATGGGTCATGTCCTTCCCTCCTTTTGGCCTGCTCGTCTGTCCTTTTTCCCCCTCTGGTGTGGACAGAGACAGAGAGAGAGACTGAGAGAGAGAGAGATATCAGCTAGCAAAGTGACGTCTCTTTTTTATTTTCTCTCTCTCTCTTCCTTTTTCTTTCTTTTTTTCTTTCTTTTTTGCCCCCCGAGGGAGAGAGAGAGAGAAGACGAGAATGTCGGTTATCTTGGTATCGTAGCAACTGGAAGGAAAACAGCAGTGGCGGGAAGGAATGCAGACTTGTCTCTGTGATGGCATGCTTTTCGGGTCGAGCAGCTTTAGGGAACCTGGGCGGATGCTTGGCAACATTTGTTCGTTCCATCCAGTCTGGACCCCCCCGGTCGTGTCGATCACCCAAACACGGACGAGTGGTGGCAGTCGAGACCCTCAGCCGGGCTCCACTAGACCGAGCCTTTCTGACATTGCAATTGAAAGGGCATTTGCCGCGATCAATCGATCAATCCATCCATCCATTCATCCACCAATCCATCAATTCATCGCGAGGGCTGTCGCGGTGTCCCTTGGTGACAGTGACATGAATATAAAGGTGAACTTTTGTGAGGGAAGATGGAATCTTATCCCCGTCCCCCATGTCGCCATCGTACCGACGAGAGGACGACAGTTGGACGGCTCGATGTACTAAGATGATACCACAGTGGTACTACGTATGCAAGTATACATGCACGTCTGCCGTCAGGCCTCGGGGGGTGTGGGTGGGTGGGTGAGCGGGTGAGCTGTTGAGAGCTGTTGGCTGTAGGCTGTTGTTGGCTGGCTCGCTACAAGGGCACACAGGCCGGCGCGCGAGGTTGGGTGCATGAAGCTCTGCAGGTAGAGAGAATGAAGAAGCAAATCAGAATCTGATACACTGGCTGCATATCTGTTGGCTCCACCACTTGGGCAATATCCTCATCACCACCCGTTGACGCCCAACAAGGGACGGACGAACGACATCATCGCAGAGACCGAGATCTGAACATAGCCCTTGTCTTGCTCTTTGCGGTGAGGACTTGATAGTTTTCTCTTTTCGTGATAAGACACCTCAGCTAGTGGTCCGCGCTTGAACTGGCAATTTTGAAGGGCCGCCCCAAAGACAGCAGGCAGGGTGGGTCTAAGGCGACCCAACACCTTGGGGGAGGGATGGGGATTGAACACGCCCCCAGCAGCAGCAGCACCCAGGCCCCCCTAGCAAAAAGAGGGACAGCCGTTTCCCACTACTGTAGATATCGCTAGCGGCCGTGCGGCGCTGTACTTACAGGCTCCAGCGCACTGGCACGCTGACAGCAGCGGGTGCCTGCTATGCCTGCTGGGGCCCTTGCTCTTCAACGGGTGATTCCCCAGTCTCGTCAGCTCCTCGCCTGCGTGCGTCTCTCTCTCTCTCTCTCTCCTCTCCTCAGACCATCAAAAACCCAGCCCAGTACTTCTTCCCCTACCACCCACCACCCGCCATCCACACATCCACATCCACATCCACCCTCGCCATCCCCGGGCACGATTTTTTTTTTCTTTCCTCCACCCCTCGCCTTTCTCTCTTGCCTTTTTCCCGAGGGGAGTTGAATCACTTCTTCCATTGCCAGTCTCATCTGTGCATCCAGATCTATTCTGCGCCCAACTCTCTTCCTCCTAGAAATCCCCTCTGCCGACCCCGTCGCCACTCGTTGCCCCGGGCCACCGCGAATGAGTCGAGTTCGAGGCCGACCGGTATCGAGGGCGAAGCGGTTCGATCTGCAGAAATAGGCGACGAGGCATTTGATGACTTGAAGTTTGTTTGCCAATACCTTCTTCATACAATTCTACTCTTCTACTTCGTTTCTTTGGTTTCTCTTCATCATATGCAGACAGCAGCAGCGACAAAACATACCTCCTCTTCTCTCTGTGTTGCCTTCTCCTCACCTCCCTATCCTGGTCAAGCGGTTCTCTGAAACCTGACGCCGCTCCGCCAACAATCTCGAGACGATCCTCGACCCGACTTTCCACACCCACACACACACACATACACACCCTACTTTTCTCTTCTCGACAATTTACCAACCATCAAGTCGATCCCTACAGTCCCATTCCTCCCTCGAAAAATCATTACACACCATCGCCCGACGAAGAGTCTCCATCCCTCAGAACCCCAAGACTGAACCTGTTCCACGATCCAATCATCTCCACCCGATCCCGTGTCAGCTGGTGCGCGAGCATTAAAAAGGGGGAGCTAGGCGTGCTGCATACAACCACCATCATCTCCGCCTTCAAGCCTCGACCTCATATCGCATAATAAACGTCAATCTGCTCGCCCGGACGCGTCCGGACGTACCATCTCTCTCAAAGGGGGCCGGGCTTTCCGACCCTGTCCAATACGGCATTTCCCATCAGCCAAGAGCTGCAGGCTTGCATCGGGGGATCTTGGGTCCTCTGCATAATTGCGTTGTGAAACACACACTGCGAGGTCTGGCTGCCCACGATGAGGGAGGTCAACTTCAGCATCCCCAACGTCAACAAGGCGTCGGTGGCCATCACCACCGCGCTCTATGACCGGCGGGCTCTCGACTGCACCTCGACCCTGCCTCTGATCAACTCTCTCAACCATCTCGCCTACCTCACCACCTCCTCCGCCCGCATCAGGGACATCCTGACCGTTGATGGCGGCATCGAGCGACTGGTCTGCATCCTGAAACAAGGAAGAAGTAAGGACATGATGGACATGTGGAAGTGGAACTTGGCTTTCCAGTGTGTCGTCAACATAGGTGTCAGGGGCACCGAGGGTGTCCGGACCCGAGTCGTCGAGGCTGACATGGTCCCTGTCATTGCCACCATCCTCGACAACTACATCAAGGTCACGGACAAGCTGCGGGAGAAGGAAGAGAAGAAGAAGCAGCTGCGAGACCACCCACATCGGTCCAGGGGTCACGACCACAATGGTGTCTCCAAGTCGGGCAGCTTCTCGAACCGCGCAAGCCATCCAGACATCAGTCACAGGGTCTTCCGCCGAGCAGCTCCTCCGCCCATCGAGGTTCCTGCGGTCGAGGCCGCTGCAGCATCGCCCTTCACCGCCAGTGGTCCATCTACCGCGATGGATGTCGGCCCACAATCTTCTGCCGCCTCGACGGCGACTTCTCAGCCCCCTATCACCTCGCCTCCGGAACACACGACATCTTTCCCGCTCCACCGACATCACCACCACCACCACCATTCCAGGGAGCGAGATCTCCGCAGCTTTGCCGTCACCCCTCCACCTCGTCAGCTCCTCCAGCCGCTGGCCCAGACGCCCATCGCCATGGACGCGGATGGTTTCCTCAGACCTGTACGGGACATCGACAGGCTGGCGTCCATGGGGCCCTTTGGCCAACCTCAGCTGTCCTCCCAGCCGACATCTCCCACAACCCCGCTTCCTCTGCCGCAGATTAGGTCTCCGACCGTCCGGCCCTCCTCGGGCCTGGGACAGGCGTCGAGGACTCGGAGGCGCCCGTCAATACGACAACAGCATTCCACTGCAGAGTCGGACGACCTGAACGGTGACAGCATGCAGTCCGACGAGGCTCCCGAAGCTGACATCTCGGGCCCTGCCGACATCCAGGAGGTCGGGATTCAGGACATTGCCATGGAGGAAGGCGACAGCATCATGACTGGCTCGCAGATTGACCTGGATGATACGCCCAACGACTCTGACCCCCAGGAGCCTGGGACGTTCAACATCACGCACCGCACCCCCATCGACGGAAGCATCATCAACCCCGCCCCTGCAGTGGCCCCTGGTCCACTGCTCGGTCTGTCACCCAACAGGCCGCCGGCCATGGTCACCCCTCCACAGCCCACGATGCCCAGCGCCAGCGTCCCTCACTACCTCCTTGGCCGCCAGATGACGCCCAACCCCCAGATGCTTGCTGCGATGCCTCGCGAGGAGGATGTCCTCATGTCACTTCAGCTTCTGGCCTACGTTTCGAAATACTGCAACCTCCGCACCTACTTCCAGAAGAGCCATCTGGTACCGAGACTCAAGATCGGCAAGGAGATCTCAGCTCTGGACAGCGAGGACGCAGGCATGGATGTCGACGAAGAAGAGGAGTTTGAGGAGGAATATCTCCTGCCCAACGACCTCAACATCTTTCCCCTGGTTGAGAAGTTCACCGTCCGCTACCACAGTACGGACATGCAGTACTGGGCCGGCGTCGTTATGAGGAACCTGTGCCGGAAAGATGATACGCGCGGCGGCATCCGTCAATGCGCATACTACCAGTGTGGAAAATGGGAGGAGTATACTAGGCAGTTTGCAAAGTGCAGAAGATGTCGACGGACCAAGTACTGCAGCAAAGAGTGCCAGAAAAGTGCCTGGGCTTTCCACCGGCACTGGTGCGTCGCGGCGACGCAGTGATGAGATACCCCCTCCTCCCCCAAATCGCGGAGTAATTTCCTATTTTCTTTTTTTGGGCTTTGTGTGGAACGAAAATGACTCCATGTTCCTTTCAGCTGTGCAGGTTGAAGCTGAGTAACACGACCGTCATAATGTTTACTTTTTTTTTTATCTTTCTTGGACGCAGCGGAATGGCGTGGCATGGCGTGGCATGGCATGGGTTCCTCTCTTTTTTCCCCCTCTTTTTCTAGTCTACTTAGGTTGTCCATTATCTGGTCTCAACAACTCATTATCATCAGCATTGCGACACACATACGGAGAAACACGCGCATTTCATGTGGTTCCCCTCTCCTTTCTGTCTCCCTTTGCGATAAAACTTCTTTTATAAGCAAATAACTTATCTGCAGGCGTCTCTTTTCGTCGGACCCTGTCTCGTGATACCAATACGGAAAGGAGAGAGAGAGGGGAAGAGAAGGGAAGGGGGAGGGGCAGAAACTGATTGGGCCCTTGGAAACCGGGATGGATCAATTGATGACCCTGCTGATGGCGGCATTGTTTTCGTTTACTTATTTTTGAAAACCTCCATTCACACGTGGGCTCTTGAGAGGGGGGGGCGGGGGGGTGGCGAGGGAAGGTCAGCTAGCTCTCTTCAATACACAACCTTTTCCTTTGGGTGAAACTCAAGAGGAGCAATATCAGGTAGGTTCCGTCGAACTTTGTACGGTCTCGTGTGTGCTCATGAATGCCCCTGTGCCTCTTGCCGGTGTGTGTATACGTGTGTGTGTGTGTGTGTGTGTGTGTGTGTGCGTGTGCTTGGTGGTGGTGTCAACGGTCAACATTCAAGGAGTGATCGAGGCGTTTTCTTGTATGGGAGTTACGGACCAGCATGCTGCTAGGCATGCGAGGATACTGCAGGTATCAAGAGAAGACTAAAGCCTGGCCGATCTCAGGATGAGAATTGATTCACGAGGGGAGGGCGTGTGACCAGCAGGACGGTCTTGTGCTTGTTTCTGCTTACACGATTGTGGTGCAGGATACCAATTGTGCAGTAATGGGACAAAAAAAAAAAAAGGAAAAAGAGAAGGCACGATCACTATTCCGATATTCTTGAGTTACCCTTTTTGAAAAAAAAAATTTTGGAGGGGGATATCATCACAATACGCCGTCCATGCCAAAAATGTGTGTCGAACCCTTGAATTAAAGCTCCAGTCCGTAACCACTCCACTATCCATTTTATTTCTCCCCTTTCTAACATGCACGACCACCAGCCAGGCCCCCGAACAAACGAGCCTGGAAGGCCCTCCAGCCTCGGGCCCACAACTACCTCTTCCCAGCCTTGGCTACCCTCTTGCTCTTGCCCAGCCGAGCTGTCTTCACGGGCTTTCTCTTCCCGGGACCGCCGGCCCCGCCCTGGCCCTTCATCTTCCTGGCGTTGAACCCGCTCAGGTCGCCTGAGCTGACAGCGTCGCCTGACTTGCCATGTCTCTTCTTGCCGCCGAAGCCGTACTTTGCGTCCTTCTTTGCGCGCTTCGAGTTCGGCGTCCGCCCGCCCTGGTCGCCGCCGCGGGAGCGCTTGCCGGGCTTGTTGAGCTCGTTGTCGACGCCAACGTCGAAGAGGTCTGCCTCGTTGGTCGTGAGTTCGTTGCCGTTCTCAGAACGCTCTGTTTTTTTTTTAAAAAAAAAAAAATTCACATCGTCAGCACACACACAAGACATGTCCCAAGTGTAGCGTGGGTGGTAAACAAAAGTGCAAGTGTGTGCAGGGCAGTAAATACGTACTCCTCTTCAAAGCCTTGATCTTCTCAAGCGTCTCCCTCTTCTCCTTGTGTCTCTCCTGTAGCTTGGCCACCTGTACCTGCTTGCCAAACTTCTTGAGGTCCCTCAGCTTCCTGGCCTCGGCGGCGGCCTTCTTGTTCGTTGCCTCCTCGACCAGCTTCGCCTTGACCTTCTCCATGTGTCCATCGTCCTTGACCATCTCGGCAAAATAGTCCTTCGGTCGGGAGAAAGGCACACCCTCGGCCCGCAACAGCGCCCGTGCCTTCTTGGCGGCCTCCAGCGATTGTGCGTATAACTGCAGCTCGCGGTTCAGATCATCGGAGATGTCCTCGATCTTGCCTGCGGTGGGCTCAGAGGACGCGACGATCTGGTGTGCCGAGAACGGAACGGAGGAGTCGCGGGGCAGAGAAATGCGTTTGACCGAGGCGAGGAGGGCGGGGCCGTTATTGATGGAGAGCCTTGTCTTGACGTATAGATCCTCACGGTCGGAGTCGGCCATGTCCTCGAGGTCAGAGAGGGCAATGTCGGACTCTTCTTCGTCCTCGTCTTCCTCCTCCTCCTCCTCCTCCTCCTCCTCTTCGCCATGTGCAGCCTTAGTGACGGAGGCCTTCTTGAGTATGGGTTTTGGCTTGGGGACTCGCTGTATCTTCTCTTCCATCTCGACCTCGGATTCTGAGTCGGTATCGCTCTCGTTCAGGAGGGCTGCTGCTGATGTGGTCTGTGAGAGTACATACGTCAGTTCAGAAATCGACGACACATTGAGGTGACGGGGTGAACACATACACCACCAATTTCCTCATCCTCATCCTCTTCGTCTTCAGACTCTTCGGCCTCCATATCGAGGAAACCACCCTCGGCTTCCGAGTCGTCCTCTTCATCTTCGTCTTCCTCATCCTCCCAATCCTCCTCCTCCTTGTCGTCGTCGTCTTCGGACACTTCCTTCTCCGGAAGCAGACCCTTCTTGCGCTTATCTTTTATGACGGCCTTGTGCTTCTTCTTGTCCTTCAACTGCTTGAGTTTCTGCACCGCGCATACAAGTCAGAACCTACCGCGAAACCAAAGTCGGGGAAAATTGAGTGGGCGAGAGAGCAATGCGTACCTTGTCGTTGAAACCCTTCTCGGCCGCCAGCGCGACCTTGAGCTTGCTCCGTGGCGCCATCTTTGCGGTGTCTGGCGAAGAATTGCAGTGGAGGGTGTGTCGTCTGTGAAAGGCCGTCGCGAGGGTAGGAAACTTACAGTAGAAGGCGACCCGCTCAAAAATTTGGGAAAGCGCTGCTTATCTTATCGGAAGCAGGTACGTACTCAAGGTATTGGTAGGAGCCCCTCTCGGCTAAACCTCGGATAAAGAACCCCTCGCAGTCAACGTCCCAACTCTTAGCATTTGGACATCTTGAGAGGGCTCTCTCGACCTTCTCGAGTGATAGACTCGACAATTGCGTTGTCATCCAAACGAATTGCTTGGACGTACGTCCGGGAAGAACTTCTTGTGCGGCATCGAGGACTGTTCATTCCAGCTCTTGGTTCACTTACAGTCTTGATGATTTCGCTGAACCATACGCCAGAGTTCTCTCTTCCAACAAGCTGTGACGGTTTCTTTTCCCACCATTCCTCTGTCACTTTTCCATTTTCTTTGCTTAAAAGAACTCGCTCTTCTCAGGTGGGCTTGTGTAATCATCTTTTCCCTGCTCCGCCTCAGGGCTGTCAGTCATACGTGCGACTGAAACTGGGCCTCTCAAAGACTTGGCGGAAGGCAGGTTGTCCGAGCCCAAGGCACGATAGTTGCCTTCTTAATTCAGTATATAGCATGCGCACCATTCAAAATTGACATTTGGACCACGTCAAGTGGTAAAACCGTAACGGACTTTTCAGAGGTGAGATTTCTGCTTAAAACCCAAGTCTGGGTTGTGGACTCTAGCAAGCATCTACCAATACCGTTCAGCTAGCCCTTTGGTGATTCATCACCGTAATCGTCTGCCTCACAAGCCTCGGATATCCACCACCACGTTCACCGAATATCCACTGAGGATTGCTTGCTTGTATGAAGATCACCAGTGATGGAGCCTCTTGTCATACTCAAAGAATATTCTCCAAGGGACCCGCGCCGGCAAGGAACGAGACGAACCTGCGAAGCGGGACCCTCATAACGGCGCCTCCGAAGCGGTAGAAGGCGTCGATCTCCTTGGGCACCTTGGTCTTGATGTCACTCCCTATACAAGGCCGGTCCAAGGTCAGTCAGTGATGGGACAAAAGGGTGCACGAGTCTTGAAAAGGAGGAGGAGGAAGAAGGGGGAACCCACAGTGATACATCTCCTGGGCAATCCGCTCGCACTCTTTACGCTTCTCGCGGCTCCACCAGTCCGGAAGCACGCCCGGCTTCCCCTCAAGGACGCGCAGGAATTCCTGCAAGCCCTTGAAGGCGTGGCCGGTGATGTATTGAGGCTTCGGGTTGTCCGTCTCGAGGCTCAGCCTGCCCTTAGCGATGCGCTCGTCCTCGTCAGTGATCCGGTAGGCCTCGATCAGTAGCCTCATGGCGACGTTCTCGTCCTCCTGGTAGGTGATGATATTGCCACCCTCGTTGGGCACGTATGCGCGGCTGAGGTGACTATTGCCTGGGAAAACGCGGGCGGGCACTGTGTATTTTTTTGTTTTTTTCCTCGGTTAGCCTTTTCTTCTCCTGGTCTCAGATTCCAATTGCGCTCTTGTCTTGCTTGGCAAACGTACTCTTCTGGATCACGTTGCCGTTCTCGTCCCACTCGATGCCGCATGCGTTCTTGTGGGCGATCCAGTCATCGTTCTGGCAGCGGCTGGAGCAGTATCTGCACAATGGGAGCGCGGTCAGTGGCGAGGAATGACCCTCAACTTTGGGAAAAGAAGTTTAGAGCACTTACTTGGTCTTGCACTTCCTGCAGTGACGGACCTTGAGGCCCACCTGTATGAAGGTCTTCAGGCAGTTGGTGCACTTCTGCTCAACATGCGCCATTGTTGCGGATTCAATGTAGGCTTGATATGGGGGTTCTTCTGATAGTTGATAGACAACGAAAGATGAAAAATAGAAAGAAGAAAGAAATGCAAAGGAGCTGGAATATACAAGGTATTAAGTAGGGTTTCGTTTGCAGGGGGGGGGGGGGCAAACTCCAAGGTGAACCTGTGAAGTAATGAGAAACTTTCTGTAACCAGGCAACACTTATCGATACTGACTTGCCCACCTGTACAAGTCGACTCTTGAAAACCATCAAACAGGCAGATCGTTTCACAGCATAGTGTTGTACGTGAAGAGTAATCAGGGTAACCTTGGGAGTCACATCCATCAAATATCCACAGAACTGCATCACAAGCTCTTCAAAAAGAATTTCTTTTTTTTTTAAAAAAAAAAAAACAAAAAAACCCATGCAACTATTGGAAAAGGTCCTGATTGCCAGCTATGCAGCACTTGCATACCCTCTAGTATCACTCATTGCCTAATGTGGACTATATCCTCCCATGTGACATTCTTCACCGCATTCTACGTACCATGTATCACACGACTCTTTGCGTGACAATCTATAAAGGCGCTTCCAGAATGGACTTACACCTGCTCGGCTTATCATATACACGCAGATTTTTCCCCCACCAGGATGACACAGAACAAAACTTTATAACAGATACCTCCCCACAATAGTCCCCCTCCTCCAGGAGATTTCTTTGTTCTAAGTTGAAAGCACATACCTCTCCTACCTTTGGCTAGGGATTCTACAAAACAGCTCCTTGGCCCCAGGCGCCATCCAACTGTAATAGCCAGAAAGAGGTCCATAAGACTTATCAGGAGCAGGAGCACACTTGGAAAACTGTGTACGATAGCCCGATGAGTGGTGTGGTATCGAGAATTATGACATTTTCACAGAACTAGTTTACAGCTCGAGGATGATCTGGAGCAGCAGGATAGATGGCCCTTCCGTAGGTCAAAATGGGCGAATAAATTATCTCGGCATTAGATGTGTCAGTTACTTACTACACGATAGCCAAGTACCGGTGTCTATGTAGCACGATCAGGTTCCATCGGAGATCCTTTTGGGAGAGTACCATTCACTGGAATTACTCTGCACCTGTGCGAGGTTGTGTCTCGCCAGTATGAGCAGAGAGCTTCCAATTTGCAGCACTTCAATCTGGCGAATTTGGCCCGACCTGGGATACTTCGGCGTCGACACCTTCTATAGGAACCAACGCGGTGCGCTTCTTATGTCGAAGTTGCCTCCGATGAGCCTTCCCTCGGATATGTTTCAGCCAGGCCTCCTCGGAGAGGAGAGTGGCATCGCAGAGATCGCAATGCCTGCGACAAGGCGTGTCCTGAGCTGAGTTTGCGGCCTCCGCTGCCTTGAGCACTTCCCGTGCAGTCTCCGATGGAGCCGGGAGGTCCTCACCGCCAAGGAACTTCCGAGTTACGACTGCAGCCTGGTCTATGACCTGCTCCGTGAACTGTGCGACATCGGTGCTGTCGAGGACATAGAGCCGGTCGAGATTGCCTTCCTCCTGGAGCAGGGGTATCATCTGCTTTGCTATCCACTTCATCTGGTACTTGGCATACCTCCTGGTGGCGGTCTTCATCTTCTCTAGGCACTCAAGCTTCAAAGCCTCCAGATTTGGCCCGTTAATTCCGTCTTCCACTGCTTTCAGGTACGGCTGGAATTCTTTGAAGCCGATGGACTGCCATATGCCTCTCGTAAAATCCACAGATTCCGCAGCTTGAAGTGTAGACTGCAGGTAAGCATTCATCTCGGCAATCTCATCCATAAGACCAGCCTCCAACATCTTGTCAACACGCCTGTTGAGTCGATATTTGAGGGCCTGGTCCTCGGTGTGTACCCAGAATAACAACGGGTCAGAGTCAGACCGCGGGTCCGACTCGTCTTTGGCAACAGCCTGTTGCTGGGCTTTCCTCTCCTGCTGCTCCGCGTAGATATCTGAGGCTCGCTTGCCTGTGGTGAGGAAGATTTCCAAGGAACGATGGATCTTCCGTCTGTCATTCGGATGCCATCGATCAGCCATAACAGGGTCGACCTCTTTCAGCCTCTTCCACATGGCCTCGGTAGTGCCATTCAGTATCGGGAACTCGGCAGAGTTGTCCTGCGCTGGCAGCTGCTCTGGGGTCTCTCTGTTTGATTCTATCAGATTGTCCCTGAAGAGTAAGGCCTGCGTGTAGTAGTGCGTCCCCCCAACGACGATGGGGAGACGCCCTCTGCTGCGAATCTCCTGGATGATCTTGCTAGCCTCTCTCTTGAAGACACCGACAATCCAGGTCTCTTCATCTAGGCTGATATTGCCGAGAAGGTGATGTGGAACAGATCGTTGCTCCTCAAGTGATATCTTGTTGGTGATGATCGGCAGGCCATTGTACATTTGCATGGCATCCGCATTGATGATTTCCCCGTTGAACCTGACGGCCAGATCGACAGCCAACTGGAGCGAATCTTGTGTGTAAGCACGCTACCTCATGACCTGGAGACCTCAGTGAAGTTGAGGACAATAGTGCATCTCACTATGGGGATTGGAACTCACCTCAGACTTTCCCGTACCCGTGGATCCCAAAATGACCACCAGTGGGGCTGATGGAGGTTTGCGAGTGGACATTGTGGCAGAACATCGTATCGATCTGAGACTCGGAATGGTACGCAATCGAGCCCTGATCATGACATTGTTGCAAGCGATTTAAGAAAAGAAAAAAAAATAACGTAGATTACTTGCAAAGACACTGGGCTGGCACCCAAAACAGGTGAAGTGAAAACGGGAACCCTCTGAACGAACTGAGCGTCGGCCCAGTCCAGAACGGGCGACTGAGAAGAATGCCGACCTCGGCGCCGTTTCAGTAGCTGAATGGCCGCCGTCACGTGGAGCACTTTCCCCTTAGTGCCGCCCTCTACCCTCTGTGTGATGTACTACGGTAATACAAAGTAGTAATTTGAAGCGCCACAGTAGGCGTTATGGGGTACCTGAGTGACCCCTGCCCAACAAGCTCCAGTGGTGTCGAGCCGCTGGAGCTGGGGGAGAAAAGAAGTGGAGCTAGGCCTTCCGTATTGGACACATCACAAATTGGAGCTTGGAGAAGCCAGATCACCACTCACTGCTACAAGGCGCAATGCGCCCGCCAACCTTACTTAGTTTTAATCACTGACACTTTTTTGGAGCTCTCCCTCCTCCTCCTCCAGACCACACCTCCTCTCCTTTCACAACTGCATCCGTCAGTACTGCAACCAGTCTTCTCACCGAGCCATTCTGTGGCTCGACCTTTTTCCTTCTCTTTCCTTTCTTATCCATTTCTTGGATGCCTCTCTAGACGAGTTCCTTACAACCAAAAGTCGCCCATCATGAGTAGCCGTAAGCTGTCCCGGATCTCCCCCCCTCCTCCCTCCTATCCCTTGAGGGTTCTCGCGATGGCTGCAGACGGGTACGGCGTCGCGTTGGCCAATTGCCTCCCCAGAGCACAGAACTGACACATGTGCGCCCGCCCCGCAGTACGTTTTCTCGACCTGGTCAAGCCCTTCGTGCCGTTCCTCCCCGAGGTTCAGCAGCCCGAGACCAAGATTCCCTTCAACCAAAAGTTGATGTGGACAGGTCTCACGCTCCTGATCTTCTTGGTCATGAGCCAGATGCCCCTCTACGGCATCGTGTCCTCTGACACCTCCGACCCCCTATACTGGCTGCGTATGATGATGGCGAGTAACCGGGGAACCCTCATGGAGCTCGGTATCACCCCCATCGTCTCCTCTGGCATGGTCTTCCAGCTCCTGGCCGGTACCCACCTGATCGACGTCAACCTCGACCTCAAGTCCGACCGTGAGCTCTACCAGACCGCCCAGAAGCTGTTCGCCTTCATCCTGTCCGCGGGTACCGCCACCGTCTACGTCTTCACTGGCCTCTACGGCCCCCCCTCGGACCTCGGTGCCGGTATCGTCGTCCTGCTGATCCTCCAGCTCTTCATTGCCGGCATGATCGTCATCCTCCTCGATGAGCTCCTGCAGAAGGGGTATGGCCTCGGCAGCGGCATCTCCCTCTTCATCGCCACCAACATCTGCGAGTCCATCATGTGGAAGGCCTTCTCCCCGACCAGCATCAACACTGGCCGTGGCCCCGAGTACGAGGGCGCCGTCATTGCGCTCTTCCACCTGCTCATGACCTGGCCCAACAAGCAGCGTGCCCTCCAGGAGGCCTTCTACCGCCAGAACCTGCCCAACATCATGAACCTGCTGGCCACCCTCGTCGTCTTCGCCGCTGTCATCTACCTCCAGGGCTTCCGCGTCGAGATCCCCATCAAGTCCTCGCGCCAGCGTGGTGCTCGCGGTTCCTACCCCGTCCGCCTGTTCTACACCTCCAACATGCCCATCATGCTGCAGTCGGCCCTGTCCTCCAACGTGTTCCTCATCTCGCAGATGCTGTACTCTCGTTTCTCCGAGAACCTTCTGGTCCGCCTCTTTGGCATCTGGGAGGCCAAGGAGGGCGGTGGTGGCCAGCTGTCTCCCATCTCTGGTCTTGTCTACTACATGTCCCCCCCCATGAACATGAAGGAGGCTCTCATCGACCCGATCCACACCGTCGTCTACATCGCCTACATGCTTACTGCCTGTGCCGTCTTCTCCAAGACCTGGATCGAGGTGTCTGGCTCCAGCCCGCGCGATGTTGCCAAGCAGCTCAAGGACCAGGGCCTCGTCATGGCTGGCCACCGTGACCAGAGCATGTACAAGGAGCTCAAGCGCATCATCCCGACGGCCGCCGCCTTCGGTGGTGCCTGCATCGGAGCTCTGTCCGTCGCCAGCGACCTTCTGGGCGCTCTTGGCTCCGGAACCGGAACCCTTCTTGCTGTCACGTAAGTGCCTCCTCTTCTATTTTCCTCCGACCTTTGCAGGGTGTTGTTAAGCATAATTACTAATGAGCATTTTTATTATTATTATAGTATCATCTACGGTTACTTCGAGATAGCGGCCAAGGAGGGCGACCTCGGTAGCATGAAGGGGATGATCATGGGATAAGAGATTTGCGCCCGGTCGACCGTGCTAATCGTATGGGAAAGGGTTGCAATTGTGTAGCAGGTCGTCTTTCTCATGAGAACGACGTGCCACGTGTACTTAATATCGGCAAAGGTGTTCCCAAAAAAAAAAACCCCCCAGAAGATTAAAAAAAAAAAAAAAAAAGGACAACAGGGGGGGCTTCCTGAGAGCGTTTGGGTTTGGGAAAAGCATTCGGTATACCATTGGTGCATTGTACCACGTAGGTCTGCTTTTTTTTTATTAGGGTTCCCTTCCCAAAGACAAAACGGCTGTGTATGGGAAATTTTTAGCATATTGAGGCATATTTTATATACCAGCACCGTTCTAAACCCCCGAAAGCCTATTGGATGGACTGAACCTCCAATAATTCTGGAATGTGTCCCAACCCCCTTATCGGCATCATGCTGGCTCCTTTGCTCATCCATCCATGAGCGATCAGACGACGTTGCTTGAAGTTTAAGTCCCAATTAAACCCCCCCGGGCACGGGCACGGGCACCCAGAGACGGGCGCGGGAGTGCCATTTGTGAGTGAAGAAAGAACTGATTTGGGAATCTTCAACAAACTCTGTCACCGCGTCAGTGAAGGGAGGGAGGGAGGGAGGCTTGTCAGATGTTGTGCAAGTGGATTGCCAAAAAGTATTGGCGTCTCAATCTTTTTCATATCCTGCTGTGGTCTGCTGTGAAAAAAATTCAACCCCGCAAAAGAAAACACCGTGAGCCTTGTTATACAACGCCTCCCTTTCCCTGGTGTGAACGCCAATTTACAAAAGATACCGGTTGCAAACCTCTGCTAGTATGCGCCCTTTCGCCTGTAGACCAACTTTGCTTTTCCTTGCTCCTGTGCCTGTTGCGTTACTCGGCCCATACCCATCTCAGTATCACCTTCAGCAGCATAGCCACCAGACAGATGGCCAGTGCTGCGATCACCCTGTCCGTCATCCACAGCTGGGCATCGTCGTGTAATGTCTGCCTTTGCTGCTGCTGCTGCTGCTGCTGCTGCAACACCGGCGCCTGCCGACTAGACACGCCCGTGTTACGCGTTGCGTCGGGTAACGGCACTGTCCTGGTCGGCTGTGGGACCGTCTGGCCTGGCCGCGCAGCCCCCGCCGAGACGTCGACACCCGCCCGCGGCGCAGTCTGCACAAACCCTTCTGCCAGCTCTGCACTCTCGGAATCCTCGCCTGACCCGCCGGCGCTAGCAGCAGCAGCAGCAGCAGCAGCCTCCTTCTCCATCTCGTCCCGGAAACCCATCTTAAGCTCCGCGGGGACCTCGACGTCCTTGTGTCCACTACCGCCGCCGCCGCCGCTGCCGCAGCCGCTGCTGCCACCGGCGGCCCCCTCGGCAGATTCCGCGGCGGCGGCAGCCTCCTCACACTCGCGTATAATCTCCTCGTTGGTGCGCGCGCCGCAGCCGGTACAGCGCCATGCTCGACTTTCGGCAGCCAGGCGTCGTCGCACGGCGTCGGAGGTGTCGAGGCCGCCGAGCTGGCCCTTGGGGTCGGTCTCCATGAAGGAGCGCAGGGCGACGAGGGCGGTGCGCACGCCCCAGGCGGGCTGCCATGTTTCCTCGTGGTGGCCGCTGATGGAGAGACAGATCTCGCGGTTGGCCTCGAAGCGGCCCGAAGGGGTCAGAAAGCGGAAGGAGGGCGGGCGCAGCGGGTAGGTTGGGGGTAGGGCGATGCGGCCGTGGTAGAGGCCCTCGGCATAAGGGGAGCCGGGGGGCCCGCGGAGGGTGAAGTGCCACTCGAAGAGGTCCGTCTCGAGGGGGGTCGCCGTGTAGTCTGGGGAGGGGGCGGAGGAGAGCTCTTGGGCTTCGCGAACTGCGCAGGAGGAGATGTTGGAAATCAGCTTGCTTGTTTCAGAGAGAGAGAGAGAGAGGACGAAGTTGATGAGGCGATATCTTTCGCATCCTTCCGCGCGGGGGGGGGGGGTGTTATGAACGTACGGATACGCCTGATGGTTGGCGATTTACTGTTGAATTTGGCAGGAGGCATGATGGCAGGTGTATATGGGTGTAGTGTATGTTTGTAAATGAGGAGGAGGAGGAGGAGGAGGAGGAGGAGGACGGAGGGAGGGAGGATTTGAAGAATGTAGATAAGTTGGGACGCAACACGCCCTACGTGGCCATCAAGAAAATAATAAGGCTGAGAATCATTTGAATATTTCAGAAGAGAACCTCTTCGAAGAGAGGGTAACTGCTCAATGGAGGCAGGCTGGCATAAAAAAGAGATGGTGCAGTCTGGAAGCAGAAAGGTGTGCTTTGTTGCAAGGTGTCTTGTTGTGGAAAAGAGGGAGGATAATAATGTGCTGAGGTATGAGGAGCACAGGTCAACCCTCCCAAAAGAGAAGGCTGATGACGAATGAGGACCCTCCTCCCCACTGCTCCCCGCTAGGGTGGTGTGCCAGTGGCTTACAAGGCAGTGTACGACCCACAAGCATGTGCTTTTACAGGGGGTCCTTCGGCTGACTTTCAACTAACAGAGCACTTCAGCAGCCACCACCAGCCTTGGTGGTCTTGTCCATGTCTTGAGGTAGACAACCCATTGTTATCACAACCCTCATGGACAGCTAAATTAATCTAATCCTCTTGGACCTCTCACTAACCTGAGAATCATCAGGACTTTGAACAGAGGATGTCTCCTGAGTTGATGCAGTCAGTTGGAGGGGAAAAAACACACACACACACACGCAGTAATGCTTGCCTAGGAGCAGCACTGGAAAGCATGAGGATGAGGCAATGTATTCATGTTTGCTTCATGCAAGGAGCTATAGGTGTACAGGAGGGAGCATGCTGATGATTGGTATGTCAATGAATGTGTCATCATATCAACATGTGGTTTTTGTGCTTCTCACCAAGGAGAGATGCCACAAGTGTGTGGGGGGAGAAAAGGAGGAGGAGGACTGAGCACACAGATCATCCTGCCAGAAGTTTGCATAGGACTTCTTCCTGCACATTTGGCAAAGGTAAGGAGGAGGTGCTCCCCCCCCCCCCTCCACAAGAGGCACCTTCTTTTTTTGTGCCCAAACAGGCTACACACCTACCTTGAGTACCTACCTTAAGATATCCTCCATTTTCCCCCACTTGTCCCAACTTCTCTCTCTCTTTCTCTCTCTCTTTCTCTCTCTCTTTCTCTCTCTCTTTCTCTCTCTCTTTCTCTTCTTGTTCCTCTCCAGCTGGTGCCCTTCTTCAGCCCAGGAAAGCATCATACATCATCATCAGTCATGTCGACGCATGCCTCTGAGACCTAGAAAACCCCCACAAAGGTAGCCAGACCCCAGAGAAGGCCTCCTCCATCCCCAACCAAGACTACACACGACATCATAGCACACCATAGCACACGACGAGATCTCCATCCCTTCCCTGCAGGGCATCGACAGTGGTGCTGCCACTTATCTAGCAGCCATGGATCGACCTATTCGAAAGTTGGCCACTGCCAAAATGCTCATAGCCCCAGGTTTTCTGCAACGGATCAACCTTTATTTGGAGCAACAGCAACCCTCCACAGACGGTGATACAGGTAAGCCCATTCCTTCAGGACCTCTGTTCTGCGATGAAAACGTGCTAGTAGACGACCCTACATCTTGTATTACGCTTTCCCTATCATCCCCCTTACCCTTTCCAACATACGAAGCCACGTCACGCTGGAAATACGTGCACCAAAACAAGCTGACCATAGGAGCTCTAGCAGACGACATGATGTTTACCTCGCCTCAGGAGATGATGGCCGCGGCTCCTGCTGAGGGACAGAAGATCTCTCGTCCCCCGGTGTGTAGGTTCTGCAACATGAGCTTCGAGACGGACGAGGATCTGCGCGCCCACAAGAAGGCCAAATTTCTGGAGGAGGACAGCGATGAGAGCTCGGTGGCGATTCATGTCTACTGTCACGTCTGCGACAAGGACTTCATGACGCGTGGTGCTGCGCGTCTTCACTACCGCCAGGTATGGTTACGGAGGTCCTCAGCATGATGACCCTTTCACCCAGGCTGGTCCAACTGACTCTGGCTCAGTACCACACCCAGAAGCAAGACATCATCTGCCCTGGCTGCGATTCCCACTTCAGCAAGATCGCAAGCTTCGTCAAGCACGTCGAGTCCAACCAGTGTCGCAAAATTACGCCCCAGAGTGCTGCTGCACGCTGTCAGATGAACATCGAGTTCGCCAGGCGCCTCACCCTGCTTGATGAGCAGCAGGGTAGCGTGAGGGTCCCAAAGGACTTCTCTTTGTTCTTGGACCATGACCCGCAGACATCTCCTCAGCCAGTTTGGAAGACCGAGGCCGACAAGAATCCATGGGCCCAGCCAAACCAGAAGGGTTGGGGCCCCCCAGATGCCGTGTCGAATCCTGGCGAGTTCTCAGGAATCGCCTACCAGGACCGCCTTTGCGGTAACCGTCATGCCCCTGACCTTCTCACCGGCGACGCGAGAAACCCATATGACGCGAGAGAGGCGCGCCTCGTTACTGACCACCACGACCCTGGCCACCCTCAATTTGACGCTGATCGGTATCTGAACCCCTACACCCAGAAGTACAAGTGTCCCAAATGCGGGTGAGTTTTATCACCCTCTGTCACCTTCCTTCTCTAAGCCCGCTCAAAATAAGACAACGACTAACCTTTGGCTGGATCGGTGTAGTGCTTCATGCAAGACCAAGACGGGCCTAGTTCACCACCTTCGCTCCACCAAGCATTCGGCCAGCCTGGGAGAGAAAACCCTCATCTGCCCGGTCTGTTATGACCGCTTCGAGTCGCGGTTCTCTCTTGCTGCCCACGTCGAGTCGCCCAGCCGCAGGTGTAGCATTCGTGACAGCGGCATCTACGAGATCTTTCTGAGCCAGTTGACCTGGGACCTCATCGAGGTCACGGGCAGACACAACGAGGATGGCACCCCGATCTACGACGTCTCGGCGAAGGCAAAGGCCGAGTATGGCCATCCCAAGTCTGTCAGTCAGGGCTACGGTCAACAGGCTGGTCTCGCGCCTGTCAGCCCTCCCAGCACGCCACGTCTGACGCGGGATGCCTTGGTCAAGCTTCAGCAACAGCATCATGACATCTCGCCCGGCATGCCGCCCGGCAGAACGACCGACCGACAGACGTCGTACCTGGCAGAGATGGATGAGCAGCTGAGCGTCAAGTATCCGGCCATGGCTCCATCTGCCGTCGGCCCCAGCACACGCTTTCGAGCGCAGCCGTCGCCCCTAGCACAGGCGGCTGAGGACCCCACGGCCCATATTGCTGCGGCACAGGGCGCCTCTGGACGTCGCGCCTCGCAGCAGCAGGCCCAGAAGACCCGACAGCTGCCGCAAGAGCAGAAAAAGAAGGACGGCGGCGTGAGCCTGACGTCTGAGGCACTTGCGTTGCTCGACCTCCAGTCGGCTGGAAAGGGAGGACTTTGGGGCGCCTAGACGTGAAGAGGGAAGAAAAGAGAAGAAAGAAGAGGGGGGCAAAAAAAAAAAACCAAACCATGAGAACGATACGGGATAACAAGAAGGACGGAAAGAAAATTATGAGGGCGGTACGGAATGATGGTGCTTCGGTACGTGTGCGTGAGAGTGTGGCAGCAAAATGGAGACACTCGTTAGCTCTGGGACACTGCACGCTGGAATCTTGGTGGGAAGATGTAGGGGTGCTCCTCTGAGGCATTCCCCTGACTCCATACTCGGGTTGCTCTTCAAAGGGAACTCTACACGTTGAGAAGCATCGTCGTGGACCAGCAGCTGTAGTCATCATGTACGCAGACACTTGGTGCGAGTGGCGATACCATCGTGTTTGGAAGAGAGAGAAGGGAAAAAAAAAACCAAATCGGTGTTGAAAGACGTAGGAAGGTTCTAATAGTGCTTCCATAACCTTTATGAACTTGACTCCCATGTCCTCAACTCGTGATATTAGATTGTATAGATGAAAAGCAGCAAGACGCAGCATGTCTTGATCGTGTGCTTGATCGTGTGTGCTAGCCGTGTGTCCAACCAACCACCCTATGCTGGGTACGCCGATGTTGATTCTGCCTCTGCCTCTGTTTCCTCCATCCCCATCTCCTCCATCACACCCCACTCCCTTTCCAACCCCTTCCTCCACGCCTCCACGGTGACCTCTTCCTGTCCCCCTTCACCAACATCGTCATACAAGATCTCCAAGATCTTCTCGTCCCCCTCCACGGCCCTCACCCCACTAGGGACCCGTACGCTCTCCGCCCTCATCCCGACATAAAACTCGCCTCCAAGCTTCGGGACCCGCAGCCACTTGTGCCGCGGGCTGCATGCCGTGACGCGCACGCCAGAGTCCGGGTCGCGCAGCCGGCCCAGGCAGTCGGCGCAGAAGTCCCGGTCCGAGCAGTAGACGCAGTGGTAGTGCACCGTGTCGATATTGCTCACGTTCTCGCAGCGGCTGCCGTTTGGGCTGCGGCCGTCGCAGGACCAGGACCACTGGAAGGAGAGGGGGTCGAGTTCGGGCGTGTGGCTTTCCTGCAGGAGAGATAGGCGGTCGAAGAGGAGACGACATGCGATGGACGTCGGGTGGTATGGCCTGCTTGGGGGGTTGTCCTTGTCGTGACCATTGGGGGTCTTGGCTTCGCCGTCATCATGGGCATCCTCCGCCTCGGTCTGAATCCCGTCAGGAGGGTGCAAGAGGGAGCCCAGATAGCCCTTGGCGACTTCGATCCGTCGCATATGCTGCAAAGTATCCGGGACCTGAGCCTTGACCACTTGGAGGGTTTCATTGGCCAGCTTGCGCAGCGCAGCCCACAGCTGTTGCTGATGCACACCACGAGGAGTCACGCCATCGGCATCCACTTCCTCGAGGCCCGTGAGATCCTGAGGGTCGAAGGTCAGTGATTCCGTCACGAGATCCGGCTGCCCTAGTAGGGACAAGGCAACAGCCGCGTTCTTGAAGTCGCCGTGCTGCACCATGGTTCCATAGATGACAGAAAGCCCGGTGCCGTCATTCTGGGGCACATCGTCTGCGAGGATCTGCAGCCCATATCTGATCCGTGGCGTCAGGGCCTCCTTTGATTTCTCAAGGTCGCCCCAGAGCGCATATGCCGCACCGATGAACCCGGGCGGGTCACTGTACACGGTGCTCACAGAAGGGTCGTCCAGCTGAGAGAGCATATCGACGTGGTCCTGGCTCTTCTCGTCCACCGTTCTGTGGAAGTAGTGCTTGGCCAGTTCCGTGGTGGCGTTGCGCCGCACGATATAGGCTTTCGGGCCACCAATATCAGAGAGCAGCCTGCGGCATTCCTCCCAGAGCTTCAGTGCCTCATTGCAGTCCTCGGTCCCACGCTCAGGGTACGGCAACACCGCGAGGCCCCTGTAGTAAAGTAGTACGCCACGGGCCTCGTTCTCGGCGAAGCGCTCGTCTGTCGACATTTCGGCGTCCTGGTCCTTATCCCCCCGCATCGGACTCTCCGTCGCCGTCTTGAGGGCACCCACGAGACCTTCTAGAAGATCCGGGTCCCACTTGGCCACGGTGAATATTCCCAAGATGATAGAATCATAGTCATCATCTCCTGCAATCAGCCTCCAAATCGTAACCATGTTCCCGTCTTCGTCATCCTGTGCTATTATGCTCTTCAGCCACTTTATCGTCTCTTCTACAGGCTGGAATTTCAGTCTCGCCTTCAGCTGGCCCAGCCATCCTTGTCTCCTCTGATCTGTCTCTCCGTTGTCGCACGCAAAAGAGTAATGTTCGACTGCTTCCTCAATATCTGCCACCTCGGCGGCATAGTCTCCCAGCAGTAGGTGCAAGCCCACGATGTCCTTCTTTTGGGGCGCGGGAGCAGCATCTTCCTGTTCTGTGGCTTCCAATGCCATTTTTAATTGCACCACCGCGTCTAAATTTCGACCTTGGCCGTGATAGGCTCCCCCCAATCCGCGGTGGCACAGCCAGCTGGGGCTCTCCTTTTCAAGGGCTCGTTCGTAAAGCGATGCGACTTTGCCAATGGGGCTAGATCGCGAGAGTGCTGCTTCGGCTAGGCGCTCGTACCAGAGCGAGTCCAGGTCTGAGTCTTTCAGCCCGAGCCAGTCCTGACACCAGCTGCTCACATGGTCCCAGTCGATTTCTTGGGAGTCGCTGAGTGAGGGACTGGGTGGGCTCGCACCGTCGTCTTCGGCGTTGAGAGGCTGTCGAGATATGTCATCGTCCTATGCCCCAATAAATTATCAGCATGGCCCCTGCAGAAGAGGTTTGGTCCCGAGGGAGAGGGGCTGTGAGCTAGAAATGGGTGTGACCTGGGGATGTGATCCAGCCACGACAAGACTTACCGCACTAATGAACTTCTCGACCCAGGCAAACGCACTGCGGGCTTCCCAGCTTCGCTCCCTCAGGAAGCATTCCACAACGAAGCTCACAAGATCGCTCAAAAAGCCCCTCACCGGGTTGACAGCAGCCCGCTGAACCTTAAGCAGCCACTGCTTATTCTCTAGCCTCCGCACGACGGCCGAGTCCATCAGCCACGTCTGCACATCCTGCAGGTCCTCTACTGCCCAGAACGTCGGCTCGAAACTGGCCTTGTGGCGCTTAAACACCTCTTGATCTTTGAACAGGTTATACAGACCGCGCCCGATCTCGAGCTGTGCGTTCGGGTCTAGCGAGCCCTTGCCGTCATACTCGAGCTGGCGGAGGCGGCGTAGGTGGTCCGGAAGCCAGCAGACAAAGTAGCTCCCGATCTCCTTGGTCTCCTCCTTGGGTTCGTCGGCGAGGTATTCGAACGCCCGCTTCAAGATGGTGTGGTGCGCCTCAAATTCGTCCACCGTGATGGCCACCTGGTTGCTGTGGGTGTTGGACGCGGCGTCGAACTCAAACTTGAACTTGTCTCGAATCGTCCTCTGCGCCAGGTCCCAGAAGAAGTGCCCGCAAATCTCCTGATCTACATTGTTGATGGTAATGGTCATGCTGATGTTGGTCCGCCCTTCGGAGTGAGACAACTTGCCGGAGCGGTCTCTTTCTTTTTGGAGGGTTTCGATGACCTCGGATTGCTCGTAGACGGTGTCGTCTTCAATTCTGAGGACGGCCAAGTACTTGTTCCTGATGATGTCTGAGAGGGACGAAAGGGACTCTGTGCCTGAATAGAGGTACTTTAAGCGGGTTGGTTAGCCTCCTGGGCGGGAAAAGCCATAACAAGCAGCGCAAAAGGGCACAAACTCACCATGGCAGCCTCTAGCTTGCTCAAGGTCATATACTCCCAGCCAAAGACCACCCATCTTATCAGCTCGTTGAGCTCGCCGATCTCTCTCGAGTTCAGTGAACGCTGCAGGTTCTTGACGGCCACCTCGTGGCTGCTCATGCGTTGGTCCAGGATGCGATCCAGCTCCTCCACCGTCGCACGCGTGCTCAGCAGGCGGATAACGTCGTCCAGCTCGAACTGCAGTTGGGAGTAGCTGCCCCCTGACTTCTGCGGGAGCCTCTCAACAATCTTGTCCCGCGCCTTTTGCTGGGCCGAGTCAGGCCTTGCGCGCTGCAACAACCCTTCCCCACTCAGCTTCTCCTGAATATAGATCTGCATATCCGACTCATTGCACGCCTCCATGTTGATCGTGAGCGCGGTCCCGGCAGCCAGTTTCCTACCAAAGGTATCCGGTGTCCCGCTCGCCAGCACGCGCACATTGCCCGCCGATTTCTCGGCCAGGCTTGGGCTGAAGATAAAGTCGAGAAGCTCCTCGGCTTGTTTCAGGGGTAAGTTCTCGAGCCCGTCAAAGACAAGATAGTACGTGGCCCCCGAGCCAGAGGTGCCTATCTTCATCTCTGTCCACAGGCTCTCTAGGCTCGCCGAGCTACGAAACGCGCTGGTGCCGGCGTCGCATAGCTTGCCCAGCGCCTTTCGCACCGTACCGTCGACTCTTGCGATCTGGAAGGCCATGTACTTCAGAGCCCTCCGCACGGGGCTTTTTTCGTCGTCAGATTTCTTGATACTTGCGGGGAAGAAGTAGTGCGCCACATAAATGCGCTCCTTCTGGCCCTCGAGGTTCTTGGTGATAAGAGCGGTGGCCAAGGTCTTGCCCGAGGAGGAGGGCCCTGATACGACGAGCACATGAGAGGCATTCCTGCCCTTGGCTGTGGTCCAGCCCTTGTAGGCGTCGTGCGTCCATATCCATTCCCCCGTGCCGGCAGAGCACTTGGCAAGGATATCTGTGCAAGTCTGCGTGGTCCTCGTGTCGAGACGCACGTTCGACTCCACGCCGAGAGCGTCACGAATCTTACTGAGGGTCTTCTCGCGGTCGGCGTCGTCTCTGAGGGACTGCACTCCTTTCTGCGTCTCCTCGGCTGTCTTTGCGAAGACGATGAACTTCTCGAGCAGCAAAGCGATATCCTGCCGCGTCCTGACCACGTTGTCAAGTGTGATGGTCCCCTCGACATCGCGCTGTTGCTTCAGGACACGCTTGAACTCGGTCATCTCCGTGGCCAGGTCCGAGTCGCCCTCGAAGATGGATTTGAAATGTCGCCTGAAGCGGTCCAGCTTGCTGCCCTGGCGGTAATTGACGACATGGGCGCATAACTTGACGAAGCTGACCATGACCTTGTGGACCTGCGTGACGAGCTTTGGATCGATGGTCTCCATCGATTCGTAGATATGGAACTGGGAAAGCGCCGAGGAGACCTCGTCAAAGACCTGGCTGATGGCGTCGTTGTAGCCCTTGACGGCCTCGGGGATGTCGAACACAAAACACAAGGCGGAGCAGGTGATATTGGCTGCCGCCTGAGGCATGGGGATCTGGGCTTGTCAGTGTGGACCGGGCTTATATGATGAGCATGTGATGCAAAAACATACAAATGTAGCAGCCTGAGAGGCAACACCAACGAGCAATTTCAAGTACTTGAGGGACTGGAGTCCCACGTCCTTTGCCTTGTCCCATTTATCTTTTTGCTCTGTGCTTGTGTCGAACGACGTTTTGTTGGCGCTCTCAATGATCCTCTTCAGGTCGTCGAATGACTTCACCTCGCCTTTCTGCAGCGACTTGTGGCATATCGTCTCGAATGATTTGGCAGCGTCGGCCCACATCTCCTTCATGGCCGTTTCCCCCTCCGTTGGCTTCTTCCCCGGGGCGTCCACTGACTGTTGGGAGCTCATCGTGTCGTGTGCTGACAAAGTAGGAGCGCAGCCTGCGTTGACGAGAGGCCAGTGTGCTGAACAAGATCGTCGGGCCGGTTCTCAGCCATGGGTTTTATATATGACGGTGTCCAGGAAGGATTCGAGGGGCTCTTGAGGCATAATCATGCCCTCGCCACCCTTCAGCCGCTCGAGAGTCATATTGCAGCGTAGAATGTATGGGGGAGGTAGTGTGTTTCCACATTATAGCACAAGGCTACCAATCACAATGCTCCCTCCCAGCGATATTGTTACCGAAAGGGGGGGGTGGGGAAGGGTGGGTCATGAGGGCTGCTTATTAGTATCAGCAGCTCGCCGCTGCCACCTACTTTGGCATAGCACCGGCAGCGGAGACATTGTATATATGGATGCACATCCTCTCGTGCTATATACTTAATTTGTCGACCTGGGCGATCTTGGGTTTAGTTAAGTGCACCTGGCCGGGCTCCGTGTCAGCAAGTCAGCCACACCAAGAAATCCCAACGTCGCATTGACCCACTTACACCAAGCATTAGGTATGTCCCAGCAGGCTCCGAAGCGCAATCTGCCGCCAGAGCATATTGCATGCTTTTGCGGCTGCCTTCAGCTCGAGGGGAGATTTGATGGCCAGACGGGTCTGTGTATTGGTCCTCGCGAGAGGACTGGGGAGTCTCGTGTGTTCAACAGCGAGGGCTTACTGAGGACCCCGTCTTCAAGATGATCGGCAGAAACCTGGTGGAAGAAGAGCGAGAGAGGGTGACCAGAGAGGATAGCTCCGGCTTTCCGAAAAGAGCTCAACGCTCAGCTGCCTCTCCTCAGGACGGTCAGCGCACGAGCTTCAATCCCATCTGTTTACTTACTCATCAGCCAGCTCCGTATACGACGAGTATTTAAGTAGTCAAGTCGGCTCTGTATGAGGGGGTGGGGGAGGGGGAGACTGGGTAGTCGAGGAGGTTAAAGCTGAGGTTACTCTCTGTCTGTCTCTTTCTCTTTCCTCGTCTACTGACGTGGGCGGGCGGGGTATATGTGATGAGATAGAAAAGGGCAGCGACGATGGTAGTATGTCCATACATACTCTGCCGTGCCTGCTTCTACAGTACAGTACAGTACAGTACAGTATTGATACGCGGTTGGGCCCGAGAATGTGGGGTGCGTGGGGCTTGAATCCTAGGCGGAAGACTCAGCAAGTCAAATCAATACTGAATATCCTCTTGATAAATCTGGCTATTTTATGAGAGGTACTATAACCCAGAATATGGGTCGTCACTTGAAGCGTTGGGCTCCCGGCGCCCAATCAATGATCTTGTAATGCATGCAGAGGACTTCTTTGCGTGTAGCAACAGCTTCAGAAGCCAGCACGGTTGCCACTCCTTCATTTTTCTTCTTGCATCGTAGGGACTTGCAAGCGCCGGATATCCATTTATAATTACATCTTGATACATCGCTTGAGCAAGGGCAGAGTCGAGTAGTAATCAAGACTGAATAGTGTATGCGGCTTTGCGAGGTTTGGCGCTCCTGTTTCTGCGGTGTGTTCCAGAAGCTGCAGAAGAATGAGCTTCCCCTGAAGCCGACCTCCAGTGGTCGTTGGTTCATAATTTCAGTAGCGTCGAGAGTAGCTTCTATGGCCCATCCCCCAGGGTCTAGACTGGTAAACCATTGACTATTCGTGCTATGGTATAAAGTCAGGCTGCTGGAAGGCGTTCATATACACAGAGTACGTGTAGAATGTACTTGAGTAATCAGACCCCCATCATCGATATTGCTTACTCTGCTCACAAGCTGAGCAGAGATGAGTAATTAATTCATTGCGCTGGAAACTCCGGATGTAACCACCGATGGACCCTTGTGAAGGCTTCCTATTTTTAGCCCCACCCGCAGGAACTTTAGAGGCTGAGATAGTAGTACCGTAGTAGTCCTATAGCGGTAAAGCTGGACCCCTGAGATCCAACTGTACTAGTGAAGGGGGGGGGGGGGAGCCGCCTGTAGGGATGGGGGTTACCTGGAGATTTACTGGCAAACGTACCCTGAGCAGAGGTACTACTGCCTAGGCTCAGCCTCACCGACGACACTTTGCCAGTCCACCTCCCCCAACGCAAGCTTTCGATCACCACCACCCACCCACCCAAACGCATCACCAACCCATTTGACACGTCAAGCTTTGAGGCGTGCGTTTCTCGTGGCCTTACACCCCCCCTCCCACCTCCCCCCTCCCCCCTCTGTCTCCCGCAATTTGCTGTCTTTGCTCTAGCTGGCATGCACGCCCACTCTTTCCTGGCTTGATGTAATCCTTATTTGCTTTCCCAAGTCCTCTCCTAGACCACCGATGGACAGGCGTGGCTCTTTCGATACCCCTTCTGTCATGGCTCGCTGGGCAAGGAGGCTCGAGAGGTGCTGTTGCCGGTGTGCCACCTATTTCCCATTACTTTTCGTCTATGGTCTGACCACCTGGGGTGTCCTGGTGGTCTGCAGCATAGGCTATAATGCGCAAAAGTCGAGCTGGATAGGTATGTCGTCAAATGTTCTGTCCCAGCTTTTTTTTCTCCCTTCTTCTTCTTTGAGAAACTCGCGTCTAATGCTGAAGGGGGCGGGAACAAACCCCTCCCCCCCCCAACCTTCACAGGGACGTCATCCTCCCTCATAGCCATACTACTCTGCGCCCTCCTCAACTGGTCCTACACGACGGCCGTCTTCACCCCGCCCGGGAGCACCACCAACGACAGCGGCTATAGCACCCTCCCGACCCAAGAGACCCCCCGGCCCACCGCCACCCTGACCGTCAAGTCGAACGGCGAGATGCGCTTCTGCAAGAAGTGCCAGGCCCGCAAGCCCGACCGCGCCCACCACTGCTCGACCTGCCGGAGGTGTGTGCTCAAGATGGACCACCACTGCCCCTGGCTGGCCACCTGCATCGGCCTGCGCAACCACAAGGCCTTCCTGCTGTTCCTGATCTACACATCGCTCTTCAGCCTCTGGGACACCATCGTCGCCGGGTCGTGGCTCTGGGCCGAGGTCATGGCCGACACCACCTACGTCGAGAGCCTGATGCCCGTCAACTACATCGTGCTCGCCGTCATCGGCGGCATTATCGCCCTCGTCGTCGGTGCCTTCACCATATGGCATATCGTGCTCGCCGCCAGGGGCCAGACCACCATCGAGTGCCTGGAGAAGACGAGGTACCTGTCGCCGCTGCGCAGGACGATGCAGAACACATACAGGGCGCAGCACACAGAAGGCCGCGGCGTGCCCCTGCCCGGGTACGGCCAGCAGCTGCTGGACATGCACCAGGACATCCTGCCGGGCGTGACGCGCCCGGAGGAGGGCGAGGAGCTCCGCACCCTCGCGCCCGGCGGGCGGCGGGGCGAGGGGAACCAGCCGGCCCCCCTGGTGAACGGGGTACCGCGGCACATGTCGTACGACGAGATGGAGCGCACGCAGGCGCGCAGGCGCTACGAGGAGTACCTGGACGAGCAGGACAGCAGCAAGCTGCCCAACGCCTTCGACCTGGGGTGGCGGCGCAACCTGCTGCACCTCTTCGGGCCCAGCCCGTACCTGTGGGCCCTCCCCGTGTGCAACACCACCGGCGACGGGTGGAACTGGGAGCCCTCGCCCAGGTGGCTCGAGGCCCGGGACAGGGTGTCACGCGAGCGCGACGCGCAGAGGGCCCGCGAGCGGGCGGCCGGGTGGGGCCTGCCGGACGGGGACGACGGCGGCGGCGGCGGCGTCGTGACCTGGAACCCGCCGCTCGCGGGCGCGGGACGACACTACACAGAGCCCCCCCGCAGGCCGCAGAGCAAGGCCGACAAGGTGCTCGGGCGGGATCCGAACCTCTACGCGGACAACCCGCTCATGGGCGGCAACGACCGGGCGCAGCTGAGCAGCCCGGCGCGCGTGAGGCGCAGTAAGCCACAGGATATCTACGGGGACAACGACAGCCTTTTCGACACGGACGCCAGCGAGATGGAGGAGGACGAGGGGTCTGATGATCGGCAGCAGAAGAAGGAAGCGACGGGGACGGCGGCGGCGGCGGCGGCGGCGGCGGTTGCGACAAATAACAAAAAACAGCCTGGCCCCATGAACCCTCGGTCGAGTGGCGGCGCCGGCCAGGGGAATCCATTTGGTGGTGGTGGTGGTGGTGCCGGTGCCGGCGGAGCGAATAGGCTGGCCCGCCGAGGTGTGAGTGGGCTGCTGAGGAAGGCTTCTGATAACTCTCTTGCTGCTGCTGCTGCGGCTGCTGCAAGGAAACAGAAGGAGGAAGAAGAAGAAGAAGAAGAAGATGATGATGATGATGGGGTGGATTAAATAATTACCTTTTTTGGGGGTTCAGAAAGTGAGAAAGATGTTGAGGTATCTATACTTTAATGCCGGGACAGATGCGCAGGCCCGGGGGGTTTTTTTTTCCCCTTCCTAACGTTCACTATGGTTCGATGCCTTTAACTTGTATCTGTTTTCTTTTTTTCTTTTTCTTTTACCTTCTCTTTCTCCCTTCTTAGACTTGGATGGAGGAAGGGGGATGAGGACGGGCCGAGGGGGGGGGGGGCAACTTTTGGACGTTTCAATACTCGTCAATTCGCATGGCCTTCGGCGTTCCTTCGTTCTTGAATGGGATTTGACTGGATTGATAGATATAACTCATGTCACAACGAATCCATCACCAACCATCACCACTGGGGATGATGAGTCTGCAGTGTCTCACCAATGAAAGTAATGACAATTTTTGTTATTTTTTTTTATTCCCCCCCCTCCCTCCCCCCCAAAAATTAACTTGGTATATATATATTACATACTTAAGTATAAAAATCAAGAAAAGAAAGGACAAAAAAGGACCAGCAAAAAAACATGCAACACCGGGTATTCGCCAATAGTCACCCGCTTGACTACTACTGATCCAGCCCTCAGTGGCTTATTCAGGGGAGAGCAGACGGGATCCCAAGTTTTCTACCAGGTATGGTCGCATGTGCTTGACAGATGTGGTCCATGGCAATCAAGAATGAAGGAGGAAAGAAGGAAAAAAAATATGTGAGTGAACGTTGCACACACGTATATGTTATGTGCTCTCTCTCTATCTTTGAATATATCATCGATTGCCCCGTTTCCATTCCTTAACTAACCCGCATTCACCGACCACAAAACCCAATCTTATCAAAACCGAGAAGGAAGAAACGAAGAGAGAGGGAGGGAGAGAGAAGGAAGGGAAAAAAATAGTGGGGAAAATCCAGAGAAAACCTGCCTGTGTGTGTGTGTGTGTGCGCTTATATGCTTCGTATGCTTTTGCTATGCTTCAAGAATAAAGGGGGGGGGGGGGTATATATTCGTACAACACCAACGCAACAAGCCATGCTAGACGCAAAAGAGGTGACAATGATGATGACCATCTCAAACCATGCCATCAGACTAGAAAAAGAAAAAAAGAAGAAGAAGAAGCAAAAAGAACAAATAGTCGTGGAATGAGTGTGTAAAAAAAAAAAATAATAATCAAGAGAACCTGGATACACAAGACTGAACTGACTCGCAGGCTTGTTGTTCTCTTGAAGACTCAATTTGCTCATCACACACCATAAGGGTGTGCAGACCGCGAGCTCGGCATCAAAATTGCAACAAGTAGTTTCCCGGTCAAGTTGTGTCTGCCGTCCTTTTTCCCCCTTTTCTTTTCTTTTCTTTTCTTCTCAAGAAACCTGAACGCCGCCGTCCTCTTCCCACAACACGGAGGAATGACATCGATGCTGGTTGATAAGCGGTGCTTTGTATTTGCACACACTGCAGGACCGACAGCTTACAAAGTAGGAAGCCGTCAAAGTTCCAAGCGGCCTGAAATCCAAAGCGGATATCTTTTTCTTCTGGGCCCTGCCCCCAAAGATCCATGAAAAGCTACTCCTGTACTGTAGCGTCAGGAGACAGAAAACCTTCGAGCAGGGCAGAGACATGTGGACCGTTAGGAATGGAACAAACACCCCCGGCAGAGATGTGGTCGAATAAGTTTGGAGAGCACAGACGATCTTGTTGGGCCGAATATTGTCTCGCTCTTCTTCTTCTTTTTCGTCTTTTCTCTCTCTCTCCAATGAACAACAGTCGGACTCCTCTCAGCGCCATAGGTCCATCCTCGAAGACCTCTTCTCTCTTGTATCCGCGCTCCTCGGCCGCGGCCACTCGTCAGCCCCGTTCGCATCAGGCGCACTGCCCCTCCTGCCCCTCCCATTGTCGGGCACGGCCAGAAAGCCTCCGGCCCCGTTGCCCATAAACACGCTCTTGCGGGCGCCAGCGCGCGAGTTCCACCCGATGGCGCTGTTGTCCAGCCCATAGCTACTGGATGGACGGTTGCCCAGGCTCTCGTCTGCGCTCGTGTCGTGCTTCCTGTCGGGCTCGACCTTGACCATGCCCCAGTTCAGCTCGTCATCGCCCTTGGTGAACACCTCGAGGGTCTGCGGGAGCCCGCTAGGCCCGTTGGGTCCCGCGAAGGCCGCAAAGGGGTTGTTGGACGAGAAGCGCGGGTTGTATCCAGCGCTGGCGAAGGGCTTGTTGGGGGGCATGGGGTCGCCGAATGGGTTGGTGGAGGCGGCGCCCGTCAGCTGTGGCTGCTGGAAACCGTTGGGAAATCCGCCGGGAGGGGGGAAGCCAGGGGAGCCGAGGCCGCCGTACGACATGGCGGAGGCGCCCGTCATCTGTGGCTGCTGGAAGCCGCCCGGGAAGCCGCCGCCGGCAGGAGGGAAGGCGGGCGAGCCGAGGCTGTTGTAGGATATGTTGGAGGCGAGTCCGGTCGAGCGCTGAGACCCGCTGCTACCGGGTCTCTTGTAGGCATCTCTTGCGAACTTGGGTGCTGGCCGCGGCAGGCCGGCTAGGGCGTCGGGGAAGTTGGCGTCTCGGACGTACAGGGCGCGGAGGCGAGGCAGGCCGCCCATGAGGACGGATCCGGACAGGTAGTTGTAGTAGGACGGGAGGATGTTGGAGTAGGGGCTCGAGTTGGCAGCGGCCGTGATCTCATAGTGGAAGATCTCGAGAGACGTCGATGCGAGCGGTGCCACCTGGGACGTGCCAGCGGCCAGCGGCAGGGACTTCATGGCCACATAGGAGAGGGTGAGCCGTCTCAGGTTGGGGGCTGCGCCCAGGACGTCCTGCAGAGTCCAGGGCGTCACGCCCGTCTCGGAAAGGCGCAAGACCTTGAGGGCCTGCGACGTGTCGGCGCGGCTCAGGTAGGCCTGGAGCCCCCGGGCGGTGACGCCTGGCGTGTCCTCCAGTATGAGCTCCTCCAGCGCCGGGAAGGCGGGCAGCATGTCGCTGCTGTGGGCCATGGTCTCGTCGGTGATGACCTTGGAGTCCACGATCTTGAGAGCGCGCAGGCCGTCGAGTACGGCGAGGGCATGCAGTATGACCGTGGGGTCTGCCTGGAGGCCGCGGAACTCGAGCACCTCGAGGTTCCGGAACACCTGCCCGCTGGCCACCCGCTCCAGACTCCGCTCGGACCCGCGCATGTAGGTCATCTTCCTAAGATTGAGACATCGTGCCTCCACCTCCATCCGCAGTGTGATGTACGAGTTATCGTCGTGGTACAGAGCCTCGGGGAGGTCGACGTATCGTAGGTTTGGCAGCACGGCGATGGTGCGGGCCAGGTCGGCCTGGCACGACTCCCTCAGCATGTACGGCAGCTTGAAGTACTCGACCAGGGGACCCAGGCGGGCAGGGTCCTCGCGGAGGGTTCTGCATAACAGCTTCAGGCGCTGTCGGGAGGTGTCTTCGGGCTCGCCGTTGTGGTCGAAGAAGGTCCTGTGCTTGCGTCTGTCGGCCAGCAAGGCCTCGCGGTCGCAGTAGTGGACGGTCTCGATCCTGATGCTGTGGTAACTGGAAAGGCGGGGAAGAGGAGGAGGAGAAGGAGAAGGACGACGTCAGAACCCAATCCAAACCATGAATCCTTCTGCGAAACGAAACATCGGGGCCACACACACACACACACACACACCCCTCCTTCTTTCTCTTCCCTGATGCACCATTGGCCGACAAGTTCGACGCCACAGGGCGACACTTGTTGTGTGCTGGGACTGACATGATACTTACAGGACGTTGACGGCGGCAGCGCGCCACCTCTTGCACACGAGCAGGCAATAGGATAGGTCCCGCAGGTCGCACAGCATGCAGGCGTCCTCGAGGGAGCTCTGCTCCTGGGACTCGTAGGTCGAGTCCATGGTGTGGGGACATACAAAGGCGAAGATGCGCTCGAGGACGGGGGCGGGCAGCTGGGCGAGCTTGGCGGCCGAGGCACGCGTGGGCGAGCCTGGCATGGGCGGGATGTCGTAGTCATCGTATGGGTTGGTGCCGTGGTTGAAGTAACGAGGCTGGGCGGGCATGCTGCCTCCGAATTGCCGGTAGCTCTTCGAGAAGGCCTGCGCCCCTGTGGCCTCGGACTTGTTGCGGTTCTTGCGCCGCTTAAAGAGACGCATGAGTTTGCTCATGATGGGCGATTGGGATGGCGGCAGTAGTAGAAAATCGAGGCTGGGAAGAAAGGGAGTTTTCCAGGAAGGCTGTAAGTGGAACCCGGAAAGAAGGTGAGGGAGGAGGACGAGGAAGAAGAAGAGGTGGAAAGAAGATAAATGGTGGTGGTCGTGGTAGTGGTAGTGGTTGTTGTTGTCGAGATTGGGGAGTGGTGAATTAGAAGCTAACAGTGGTTGGTTGGTTGGTGGATTGGTATGAATAATCTGAAAATGATATTTATTTGGGCTAGGGTCAGGGAGCAGGAGGAGCAGGAGGAGGGGAGGGAGAGAGAGAGTGAAGGGAGGACGATGTGCCCCCAGGGCTGCGGTGATCGTCGTCAAGGGTTGCTGAAGCTGGATACAAGCTGGGCTGAGCCTCTGAAGATGGGAGGTGGGGGGCCCCCAAAGTTATGCCCTGCAGAAGAAGAAAAGGAAGAAGAAGCAGTGCTGTCCCCCAAATTTGTCTTTCTCTTTTATCACTTGTTGCTATTCAAGTGATGGATGATGATGTGTGAGGAAGTACAAGGTTGCACGAGCCAGCCACAAGCAGAGCAAGTCTCCTGCAGCAGGACCCTGGGATCCTGTTTGGTGGGTGGGAGCACAACCCAGACACCTCTCTCTCTCTCTCTCTCGGCTCAGTTTGGCTGGTGGACTCGTTGAGGGGCGATCGACGTTGACAAGGGCCCAGAGACGTGACAATTTTATTTTTGGAGCCAGAGCGTGGCATATCTGGGGAAACAAATTACGGTACAGTACCAGCACGGCCAGGCCCTGGACATTCATTGCCTTTCAGCAGCAGCTGGTCGAGAGAGGGCAGGCCTGGGAAGCTGGGAAGGCCCAAGGTCCAGGGGTCCAGCTCCTGCTCCTCCACGAGGGCCAACAAAGCTTGCCGCTATTCCGCAAAAAGGTATAGGGCTATCCCAAGCATTGGTACCTTCTCACTGCTGGCCAAAGACTTTTTGGGGGCCAAGTGCCTTTTCCCTCTCTCTCTCCAAATCCATTCCTCGCGGGTAGTAAATCTGGAAGAAACGGCCGGTAGAACCCATCCCAACCCCAGCCTCGCTGCCCTTTCCCCATGTCTGTCTTCTCTCTCCTCCATGTCGAAGGATTATTCATCTTGGCTAACAATACCCTCAGGAACTTCTCTCGTGCCAAAATCTGAGAGGCATCTCAAAAAGAGGCGCCACAAGTTGACGTTGACAGGCTGGGACAGACAGCCAGCCAAAAAAGAAAGGCCCCTCCCACACCACCCGCGGCGGCCGGTGGAAACCCCAGAGAAAGTTGAAACAAGACCCAAATTTCAGAGAGCTCGAGCGTGTGGGATCGGTTCGTGGGAGCCGCCCCCCCCCCCACTTCCCTCTACATGCGTATGCAAGTTTCGGCGTGCATCGCTCAGGATGGAAGATATGAAAAGAAAATTATTAAAATTGGAAGGATGCCCTATCGCTACGTGGTCGTTGTTTTCTCTTTTTTTTCTTTCATTTCATCGAATGAACCAAGGAGGAAGCTATACATAGCAATAGCAGATCGGTTGCATCTGCAGGGGAGAGGAGAAGAGGAGGAGGAGGAGGAGGAGGAGGAAGGGGGGGGGGCCGGCTGGGAAAAGGTAGGTTTGGTGACATCCAACCAATTGTAAAGGTTGCTGACCTAGGGCGCATCGCGAGTGGACGTCTCACTAGCCACGTAACAACGGGCTACGTTCGACAAAACAGAGCAACCCTACCTAGGTTGGGACGCACAACATGATGCACATCAGGTTGTTGGGAATGTGATGTGTATCATGTATGTGCATCCGGATACTTCTCGGCCTTTTCCCATGCCCCAGCCCCCCGCCTGCATGCACACGTGGACTGCACGCTATCTGCAACGGGCACACAAAAAGTTTTCTTTTCCCCCCTTCTCTTTCTTCTTCTTCTTCTTCAGCTGCTGCAGGTCTCAAATAAGACCCTTGTGACTCACTGCAGGAACGAGAAACATTGCGAATCAGCACATGTCGAGTGGGGAGCTCGGAGGGGGGGGAAGGGGGGTGTAGCCTGCTGTCCCAATTCTGAGCCTGAACTGTCCTCGGTGAAATAAACATCCAATTTTTTTCAAGTAATAGAGATACAGAACTGTAGTCAAGTCAAACTCCCAATGACGATGATATGCGAGGATTTTGAGCCCCCAGTGACTTTGCTGATTGTACAATGCATAGGTGCTGCTCTCCTGGATCGATGCATCAACACACACCCCTCTGTGTTTCCTCCCTTGCCCCTTCCCCCCCCCCCCGCCTTCCATTTTGTGTAGCCAACCTAAAGAACGTAATGTGGTAAAAAGCCCCCCGCCCCCCTCAACCTCGACCACCCCTGGTTCAGATCTCTAAGGACCGGCCCATCCATCCCAGTACTGCCTGTTGAGGTAGTTCTAGTTTCCTCCGTTCAGCTGCACACCATCCAGGGGGCTTCCTGGGCCGTTCCGCTTCGTCCGCAGGGTCAGAGGGAAGGCGTACTCGTCGGGGTCTTCCTCCTCACTATGACCACCAACATTGTCAGCATATATGTACTTCAGGTCGCGAGGGCGATATTATTGAAGAAGAAAGAAAAAAAAACTTACGGCAACTTCCAAGCCACGTAGTCCTCGGTGCTAAGACCCTCATGGCCTTCTTGTATGCTAGCGAAGTCGCCAGGCGTCATCATACCGGCCCTATCGCGTGGGGATCCAGGGACAGAGAATGGTCGCGAGATCTTCTGCTCCACACCAGGTATGTAGTCATCGTCCTCGATGTCGCCCTCGAACGAGTTGGGGTATGCTCGCCGCAGGGCAAGCTGCCGAGCCTTGACATACTCCATGCCCATTCTCTTCCAGTCGAGCAGGTCGCTCAGACGCTCCGTGCGGTTCCGCTGGTTGATACGCTGTCGCCGGCTCTTGAGGGCAAAGTCGAACATGAAGGACGTCAGCTGGTTCACAGAGTCGTCCACGCCCTTGTTCCTGCGGTCTACAATGTAGATACCGTAGTCGCTCGAGTTCTCAATGAGCTCCTCCATGTAGCAGCCGAATCCGGACAGGTTGGTCGTGATGCTCGGCACACCCATGACGGTACACTCGGCGGGCGTGTACCCCCACGGCTCGTAGTACGACGAGAAGACGCCGAGATGCGTGCCCCGGACGAAATCGTCGTAATCCATCGGGAGGACAGGGTTCGCAGAGTTCAGGAACTCTGGGTGGAAGATCACCTTGACCCTGTCGGAAGGAGCATTGAAGAGCTGCACCCGGCGGATCTGGTTCAGAACCGGGTCTTCCGAGTCGCTGACCATGTTGTGTGTCACGATTGGCGGCAGTCCATGTCTCTTCATGGCAAACAGGCGCCGACGGAGAAGAACGCGATCCTGAGGGGTGATGAGCTCCTTCTCGTCCGGCAGCGGGTCTCCGTCGTGCCACTTCAGCGATCTCTCGAAGACGCGGCGTCCGATACTCTTCTCGATGATGTCGACGGTGTCCCGGAGCGACTTGATCACAGCCTGGCCCTTCAGCGCCTCCACTGTCAGGGAGGTCGTCTGAGCCGGCATGATGATGAAGGCCACAACCGTTGTCTTGCTGCCAGAGACCTTCAGGCGATGGTTCAGGCGCGCTAGAGACTCGATGAACATGTCCACGCCCTTGTTCCTGAATTCATATCGACCGGCCGTGAAGAGATAGAGTGTGTTCTCCGGATCGAAGTCGTAGTGGCCGTAGAAGTGACCTCTGACAAAGTCGTGGATCTTCTCTTTGGATTGTTGGTGGAGGTTCTGGAACTCGTGGACGGCGGAGAACTTGGTGACATTGAGACCGTTGGGCAGCACGCCGTCGGGCTTGCGTTTCAACAGGTGCTCGCTCTCATAGGCCGTGATGTGGGAGACGGTGGTGAAGACATCGCACGCGTGGGCTGCAGCTCGTTCTATGCAGTATCTGTGGTAGATACCTCGTTTGCCGGCCTCGGAGTCGACATCGAACCACTGCAGGTTGTTGTAAAAGTCAACGGAGCCTGCACACAGGTATCTGCCAAGCAGAGTTGCGTGGGTTGTAAAGATGGTGGTCACGTCGATGCGGCGCTTCTTGGTCAGCGGCAGGGCGACACCAGCAAGCCACTCGTGGAAGTGGGCAATGACGGCTCTCGTTTTCTCGTGGCTCACGTACTACGTTGGTCAGCACCAAAGAAGTCCTTTCACACAATAAAGGGGGGGGGGGGCGCATGGACATACCTCGCCGAGGAACCATGCAACAAGGTACCCAAAGACAATAGCCTCGTTCGTCTCGTCATCACCAGGGGGAGAGGGGATCGAGGCGATGTTCCACAGGTCCGCCTTCCACTCATCCATGTATCTGTAGGCAGTCTTGGTGTCGATGAGGATAACTCGTGGTGCGCCTTCGATCAGCCAGCGTCCGTACAATATACCGATGCCGCGGTCTCGCATGGACTGGATCGTAGCAGCCAGTTCAGGAACGGTGGGCTCGAGCTCCTCGACCTCGACGGCAGCCTACAACTTGTTGTCAGTTCCGGGCCACTCCCCTCACCAGAAAGGTACACATAAAATCATGGGGCAAGACTCACGGATTGGTGGTTAAGAGGACCGATGAGGGTATACCGCTCGCCATACTCGGCTGTCGTTACTGGAGCTTTGGACTTGATGACCGAGTAGATACCGCCCACTGCAGAAAACACGTTTAGTCCAAGGCCAGGGGGAATCAGCACCCATACGCAGAGTGACATACCTCGGTGAGCGACCTCAGTAGCGATCTCGAAGAGAACATGGTTCTTGACATCACGCGGGGCGCGGTCACCGTCTTCGTTTGACATGTTGGGCAGAGGAACAAGCAGCTCTGGTTCAGTGCGGGGTTAAAGCTAGCGGGGGTACTGACTCCGAAGTCAGAATGGGGTTTCTTTGCTGCGAAGTTGCATGACAAGAGGGCAGGAGGGGGTGATCGAGCCGGCCACAACAACACGCCACCTTCTCGAAGCTGCACAACTGAGACGGGGCAAAGCTCGACAAAAGAGAATTAAGGGGGACTCACAAGGTGAATTTGGTGTCCGGCGTGCCAAAGCTTGCGTCGGTTGTGGGAGGGCGGAGAGAGAAGGAGAGGGGCGCGCAGTGGTGAGAAGTTGGACGAGGTTGGAAGTGTAGGGCAGATCACAGTCTCTCGACGGCTACCAGAGGAGGGGGGAGGCAGATATATATCAGATGTTGTGGCGTAAGACTAGGGAAAAAGAGAGCAATCAGGTTGGCCACGGCGAAACTCGGCAAGAGGAGAAAATATAAGTGGCAGGAGATTTATGTTGGGCGTTGATCTCTACCTTGACAGCTGTAACGTCAGGTCAGGTCAGGTTCGGGCGCAAAAAGAAGAGGAGGAGCGCAGGTATTATGCTCGGTGCGATGATCGCAGCTCTAAGGTGGTTGGGTAATTGTTGTGTGACGCTAGGCCACAGCAATAGCTATGGGGTTAGGCTATTTCCAGCCTAGAACTAGCAGGGTCAAGGGGGGGGTGTTGGGGTTGGAAACAGCCTGGGGATGCCAATCCACCTCGTGTGCTTGGCCAGGAACTTTTTGCTCAATTCTCATAGTACCATGGCACCAGGAGGAGCATCAAAGCAGGCTAGAATGTGTCTTTCCATCCTCATACCGTTGCAGTACAAGATCCTTCGGGACATCGGGAGAGCCTCTTTGTGTGATATTTAAATAGAAAAGTCATCCTACGATCCTCGTCTCAAATATGACCATGCTTTTTGCCTCAGCTCCTCTGCCGAGCAAATCATGCGACCCGGCAAGGGTACCTACCGTAAGCACCTTCTCTTGCCGTGCCCATGGCCACAGCCTCTTCGAAGAAGGGGAGGGAAAAAAAAAATCAAAATCAGGTAGGATCCCAATTCTCACATGGGGAAAATTATAGGCTCGGAGACGTCTTTAAAAAAAAACTTTTCTCTGTTGTTGAGAGGGCCAAGGGTGACGAAGTGGCAGCGTGGCACATGCATGCAGCCAGCCCCAGGGGAGAGACTGTGGAAGGTGGGTGGGCGGACCCGGCGCTAATCGCGCGCCATTGCATGCTATTCTGCACAACATGCCAATGGACCCTGCGCCGCTGCCTCCCCAACTCTTGACTCACACAAAAGAAAAGGAAAAAAATTCTGGTTCCGCGAGTCCAGACTGTTCGAGGTCCTTGGGGGGAAAACCACCAGAGGACGACGGGCTTGCCGAAGGTTGCGATGCTACAACTCTAGCGGGTATTTCCCAGTTGAACTTTCTAGCGCGTGCTACAGGGGCGGCCCACCATCAACTTCCCACCCTCTCCCCCGGGCTCGAGCTGGGGAGAGCATGGATGCGCCTGGGGGTCAGAGAGCTCTAGCCTCCGCGTCCCCCACTTCGTATGGAGGGCCAAGTGAGGAGCTCTGCCAAGATGACGTATCCCGGCTCTGGGGTCTTGGTTTTTTCTCTCGCCCATCTTCCCCACTCTGCTCTCTCTTTGACGCTCTTCTCTCTGCCCGGCCCCGACAGCCTCAGCAGCCTTGGGTATATCGGCCGAGACTTGGACTTGCTGTTATTTGACAGTGCCCTAGATTGTTTAGATTCAAGGGAATTATCCTCTTTTGTGGATTGCGATAACCGTCTCTCACAACAAACCCCTTGCCTCACCGGCAAGAACATCGACAATGCCTCGTGCCATCGGGAGACAAAGACACATTCTAAATCAAGGCGCACCAAGGCTAGACCCTGAACAACTGCTTTTTTGCATGGTTCCAACAATGGCTTGGTTCGTCGCAGATAATCACTCTTTTTGTCCTTATCTTCTCAACCAAGTAAGACAAAGCCGATGTTCTCGATATAAGGAGCCGGCCATGTCGTCTGCTGAGGCACAAAGTTGGTAGCGAAGAATTTACATTCCAACTCAAGAGCAGCGCATTTTGAATTAACCCTCTCGGCACCACCATACCTATCTACTGTACTGTACTTACTAACTGACTTAGTCGAGCTATAATGAATCGTGGCAGAGGAGGAGGTCACAGGGGGGGCAGAAACAACCACGGAAACCAATGCGGCAGCGGCAGCGGCAGCGTTATCCGAGGTCAAGGTAACGGCAAAGGCAACGGCAACGGGAATGGAATCGCATGTTCGTGGTGTGGAAAGAACAACCACCCTTCACATAAGTGCTTCTTCAACCCCAAGAATCCGAAGAATCCCCAGGCCAGCCAGAATGGAAAGACTCAACAATATCATCAAAACGGGAACGACCGGAACCAGAACCCGCAGAATCTGAGATGCGGCCTCTGCAACAAGACGGGACACAATGAGGCTCGGTGCTTCCAAAAGAACCAGGGCCTGAGGAATCAAAATAAAAGCCAGCGGGCAAACAACAACAAGAACAGCAACACAAAGTCCGGGCGACCATCCAATGGTAACAACTTCTGCACGTTCTGCTCCAAAAAAGGGCACCAGGAGGACACGTGTCACAAGAAAAACCCTCATCTCAAGCCCTCACAGCAACAAGGTGGTCCTCAGCCCCAGGTCTGGCTCAGGCCCCTCGCCGGTAGTGCCAAGGACCACCTCGGCAATGGCACGACCTACCAGCAGCCCTTGAGGCTCGTCCGCCAGGAGATCTTCAAGAGCAGCTTTTACCAAGGCCAGGAGTTCCGGGAGACCGCGTTGGACGAATACATGGTCGACTGGGAAGAGGACGTGCTGATGTGCAGCTGCCCCGGCTGGTCCTCTGAGTGGTGTATCCATAACAGTGCATCGAATCTTCTCTCACAGAACGGTCAGAAGATGTGGGTTTCGGATAGGGACAGGGCGATCATCGAGCAAGGGATGGTCTTAAACTGGTGCCCAAAGCAAGCCCAGGCTTATGAGGATGCCACGCTCCTCTAGGTAGGTTCGGCAGGTGAGTACCGGTAGGTACAGTAGTCTATTACCCATCTCCGATTCCAGAATGAATGGTCAGTTCCGGCTTGCCAAGGACTTCTTTTTTTTTTGGGTGGGGGAGGGGGGGGGGGGAAGGGAGGGGCTGATTTCTGTCAAACCCACCACCGTTTCCCCCTTTCTTTGTGCTATATATACTGGTCAAACTCGCCTAAGTCATCATTATCGTAGGAAGAAAGGGTTTGGTTCAGGTCGTGAGCGGGCACGAGGGAGGCCTGGCTGATAGGCTGCAGGCAGTAAACAGATAACCATAGTCAGAATGAACGTATCTTATCGGGTAAATCTCAGGCAAAAAAAATATAAATCAAAAATCAAAAAAATAAAGAAAAAATCAATTTGTTCCGGTAAACTTGATCTCTTCTTTCTAATTGCATTTTTGGACTATAGAACTGTGTCAAATTGTGACAAAATGAAATCATCGCATGCCCTCGCGCGGTTATGCCTCCGGGGCTTATCAGGGTTCGGGTTGACTTATGGTCCGTGCACACATTGGGCCGAAGATGTCAAGTGTGAAGCGCTGTCCCGACCGATCATTATAACTTCCCGACCCCCACACCAAACGACCTCAGCCCATACCCATCCACATCAAGCATGGCTGTAGCCCATCAACCGTCTGGCGGACTGCTGCTCTGCGAAAGCCAAACCATCCTATCAAGCGGCTTTTACTCGCCCATAACGCCTGAGTGTGCCTTGGAACTGGTGATCGGATTGAATATGGGTTGACTGGGAGATTACTGCGGCCGGGTCGTCGTCCTCCGTCAACCCCTCAGCCTTGCAACCATCCACCTCTCCACGATCTGCAGAAGCCTCAGGCAGATTAAATCAAGCCCGCAACAATGTCTACATCTGCTATGCGCACAGCATCTACACAAATGGGAATAGGAAATGCAGAGATGCTGAGGTCAAGCTCAGTGCAAAAGGAGGACGGTGGACGCTGTATGGGAGGCAGACAGGTGCACCACCCTGCAAGCATGGTCCTCGCTGGTTTACACATTACGTGAGGCACCTCTGCGGGCATCTACTCGCCAGTGTGTCTGTCTTCTATCATGACACCAAACCTGTGTGTCGTCATCAGACGGCTGTCTGAAGGTTCGCAGCACCGTGCCCTGGGGCCTGAATTCTTTATGGCTCAAGTCCGTCGGCGAAAAGACACTCGTGTGTGGCCAACACGGCTGAATACGTTGCCAATACTGTCGCATACTCGGCAATTTGGGGCTCGAGCCGGCAACTTGCAAAAGATGACAGGCTGGTTGGTGCTCACGTCACGCAGCGCAGGAAGCGCGCACGCAGCACCCAAGACCATTAACGACATGATCCCCTTTCGCGCCTCCTCTCGGGAGACTCCCTGTTGTCCTGAGAATAATCATGACGCCACAAGGCTGGGAATTCGGGCTGTTCGGTCTGGATGTTGCGCGTGTCTTGGGGGCTGACAAAATCGGGAGCGCACGGATCGTTGCGGAGGAAAGCCATCGACTACCGCATACTATTGTCGTTGACGATTGAAGAAAAAATCGGCCTAAGTGGCGGGGCTTTCAAGTCGGTCGCCTCCACAGCCTTCAACGCTCGTCTGGAGTGACCGTCGTGGCTGGTTGGCGAGGCTGCTGCTATACATTGGGCTTTCGTAAACAATATTCGACCTACGTAGATACTTTTGCTGCTTTGAGATTGAGGCACTGGTTCCTCAAATGCTCGAGGCCTCTTGAGGGAGGACAGGCGGGCTGGGTGGGTGCACCTTCAGTCCCGTGACCCCTGAGCGCTCGCCTCAGGAGACAGTCACAAGGCTGAGGTTTTGAATGCTGGCTGCGGGAATGGAATGAGGGGCTCAAAAGGCCGGCACAGCGGGCGCTGTGCTCCGCCCTTCTTTGGTTCGGGTAGACGTCGACTGCGCAGAAAGGCGTGCCTGCTCGACCCCATTGAACGTGACGGCGCAGCTGGAGGGAGGCATCTTGGGCAGGAGAAGCACATGGCATGGGCTTGTGGATCCTAAGCTTGGTCAAGTCGACGCTCGAGCTTTAGGTAGACGATCCGTTCCTCGTGCAGCCTGAGGTCCAGACGCACGTTCGCACGCTCACCCTCGAGGCTTTATGATCGCCGGCAATTTTCGCTGCTGAGGGCTGGTTACCCAGTCTCTGGACTCTGGGCTTGGAAAGTTTGCAGACGACGCGTTATGGGACGCGCGCTTGTGTGAAAAAACGGGCATTGAACCTTTTGATGCGCGGCGGCCACGTTGTTGGCATCCTGTGGAGGCCCTCTCATTCACACATTCACACCTCGCGCAGTACGATCATCTGCCACCACCACGTTGACCGACCCCTCTATCCCTCTCTCCCACCCTCTGGCCGGTTGCAGCATTTTGCAACCTTGAAGGAGTTTTTTTTTTATTTTGTTTATTCTGCTGAGGTTCGCGCACCTTCTAGCTGGTCGCAAATGAAATCTCAACGACAAAAGCAGGATGCGCAGCAGCAACCACCACCACCCCACCACCAACAACAACAACGAAGACACCGACAAAGGCGTGTGTGATCGCATTCGAGTCATTGTCTGCTGGCTAACAGTCTTTGAAGAAACAGGCTTTATTTCTCTGGCCTTTCCATTCATCCGCCCGACTTTCTTGCCATCTACTACCTCAACATCTTCGACCTCTTTTCTTTGATTGACAATAGTCGCCCTGTTGCGCAAGCCAGCCTCAAGATTTTGGCTGCATGAGGAGGACACAGCGGGCGCTGACAGCTCACCTCTGGCCCAAAAGTACAGGAGGTTAGGAGCCAGGACAAGGGCTCTGTTGGCCTAGCCGTCCAGCGCGTCTAACAGCGGCTACAGCCGCAGAATCCTGGCACGGGCACTGAACCGGACCAGTGACTGCCTTCCTCGGCCACTAAAAGTCAAAAATGCACTTCCCGCCCTCGTCCTCCACCCACCCGCGCCGCCCTCGACATGGCCATCATGCAAGGCCATACGACCGCCACCACCACCCTCCTGTCGGCAACGACCACACGCTGAGAAGCAGAGACAGTGCAGGCGTGAGAGAGGTCTCTACGCCGCCTGATTCATCCCCATTGCCCCATTCTACTGCTCCTCCCGGCGTCAACGAACGGGCGAGGGATTCCGGTCCGGACAGGCGAGACTCTCGCGCAAACGACCGACCAAGTGCCCAAGCCAGACAACGTGACGGTCCTCCTCGCTCCAAGGGGCCTCGAAGACCCTCACCCAGCCCTGGTACATCCTCGAAGTTTGCTAGGGATCATCGTTATCGATCTCGAGACCACGCGAGAGGCCGTCTTCGACACCGGGTCAGCCCATCCTCGCCGGTTCGTGACCCAGACCCTCGGCGCGGATTTCGTGGCCGCAAGGCTGCACCTCCATCCGAACCCGACACCGCCTCTCCTCGCCGCCCCAGCGTTGCGCTCGACGTCGAAGGATTCCGTCAGTGTTTCCCACGATCATCCTCTCCGGCACCCGCCAAGCGACAGAGGAGCCGCGGTCCGCGTCGAGCCCAACCGCGACTCCAGAGCCCTCGGCGGGAGCCTAGTCCATCGAGGCCTGTTTGGGGCACACACGCTGCACGGCAATCCACCTATATAAACAAGCCAGAGGAGGCCTCCTTCATCTCACGAGGGCGCTCCCTGACGCGCCGTGAACAGCGGCCCCCGAACAAGAAATTTGCTAGCCCGCTACCGCGCTCTTCGTCTCGCAAACGGTCGCCCTCTCCAGGGTTCCGGCAAGCTTTTGTCGAGAATCCCAATCTCATCCCTCTTGGACACAGGCGACTCACGCACCGTGCTCAAAGCCCTCCGACACCTTCCGATCATCGCCATCGTCCTGCTTCCATCTCGCGACGCCGGACGCCTGACGCAGTCTCGACAGGTCAGGATACACTGCATCTCGGCAGCGACAGCCTTGATTGGTCTCCGTCTCCGCCACCCGGATCACCACCCCCATATCGGCGAGGACGATCTTCCCAGAAAAGAAGAACAAGAAGAAAAAATACACGGGATCGGTCCTGGCGTGCAGGAGGCGCTATCGAGCCAGCTTCCGGTGCAAATAGCACCGAGATCAATATGTCAGGCCGAGGAAATTTTCGTGGGGCCTACGGCAGCCAGTATTCCGTGAGAGGTCACTACAACCAGAGTTCAAATGATCCAAGGAACTTCTCAAATTCTCCTACCCATGCGGCTTCCGGCTCCTCATTTCAGACCTCGCCTCCCGCCCAGTCGTCTCATCCTAATAGTAGAGGCAGCTGGAGCGGACAGCAGCAGTCCTCCCCCCAAAGGTTAGTTTTCCTGCCACCACTTTTTCTTCTTCTTTTTCTTTTCTTCTCATTTTTTTTTATGAATCATGATTTCACTAACTGTAGCCGCAGCCAATTTCAGTCACAGTACTCGCAAAACGGCTACACCCCGACTGGCCCCGCAGCACACTTCCAGGGGAGTCAGGCTAATTCCCCTCCGATCGGCACCCCGACGGGTCCCAGCGCACAATTCTCCTCTGGTCGCGGGTACAGGGGCTCATCTGGCGGGTTTCATCGAGGCAACAGTGCAGGACCTGGTCGCGGAGGGAGTCGAGGTGGCTTCAAGAGTGGACACTGGGGCTCTGGAGGGAGTGGCTCTCGAGCTGCATCGAGCCAGCCGGATGATACGAGCTCAGGTCGTGCAACGCCTCAGGCCACATCCACCTCGGGGGATCACACTGTGGCGGCAAGGGCTGATGCTGGGACCCAAGAGGGAGATAACCCCTTCAGGCCCTCCAAAGACCTACAGGTTGAAGATAGCACGGGAGATGACAAGGGCGAGACGAAGCCGATGCCTCCACCTAATCGGCAGCCACCGACCGGCCCTGCAGCGGAGAAGAAGATCAGCTTTGCACTCAAGTCGGCCCCAAAAGCCCCAGTCGCGACACCGAAGCTCGAAATCTCGTCCAAGTTTAGCGCCCCGGCAAGAAAAGAGCCTCCCAACGAGCCGAGCCGCCACGATCATCCTCGAGATGTCAAGAGCGGCCGGGACCTCCGGGACAGTCTTCACCCCAAGCACCCTGCAGACCTTCGAGACCTGCCCCGAAATGTGCCGACCGAGCCACGCGCAGCCAAGGCCGCCGGCCAGCAGAGACAACAACGTCAGGAGCACCACAAGGATCAGCCGCCCAGGGAACCTCGAGTCCGCATAGTGAAGAAGAAGATGAAGCGTTTGAAACCGAAGCCTACCCTTCCGGATGATCTGGTTGGATCCGATTCTGTCTACTTCCGCAAGCCAGGCAACGAATCCGTGATCGGTGCTGGAACCTACGGCAAGGTCTTCAAAGCTCTGCACGTCTATACCAAGAAACTGGTGGCCCTGAAGAGGATACGCATGGAGGGTGAGAGGGACGGCTTCCCCGTGACGGCTGTCCGAGAGATCAAGCTCTTGCAGTCCCTGCGGCATATCAACATCGTTGCCCTGCTGGAAGTGATGGTCGAGAAAAATGAGTGCTATATGGTGTTCGAGTACATGTCACACGACCTGACAGGCCTTCTCAACCACCCAACCTTCAAGCTCGATGCGGCACACAGGAAGCACCTGTCCAAACAGCTCTTCGAGGCTCTCGACTACCTACACCAGCGCGGTGTCTTGCACCGAGACATCAAAGCGGCCAATATCCTGGTCAGCAGCGACGGCATCCTCAAGCTCGCAGATTTTGGCCTGGCCCGCTTCTACGCGAAGCGACACCAACTCGACTATACCAACCGGGTCATCACCATATGGTACCGGCCCCCAGAGCTGCTCCTCGGCGAGACGCAGTACAGTCCTGCTGTGGATATATGGAGTGCAGCCTGCGTCATGGTCGAGGTGTTTACACGGAGAGCCATATTCGCAGGTGACGGCGGCGAGATCAGCCAACTGGACAAGATCTACTCGATCCTCGGCACGCCACACAAGTCTGACTGGCCAGGCCTGGTCGACATGCCATGGTTTGAGCTCCTGCGGCCTGGTGTGAGGAAGCCGAACCTGTTTGAGGAGCAGTACAAGGATAAGCTGCCGCCTGCCGCGTTCGATCTCATGGCCGAGATGCTTCGTTACGATCCCACCAAACGGCCCACCGCCGCCCAGGTGCTGGAGCACCCTTACTTTACCACGGAGGCACCGGCTCCGCGGCAAGTAATTGAGTATGTCGTCCCTTTTTTCTCCTTTTCCTCTCTCCCCCCCCCCGGCTCCCTAAGGGGTTTTGCAAAGTCTTTTGTTGCTAATTTTCTCCCCCAAAACAGGCTCCAAGAGATCGAAGGCGACTGGCACGAGTTCGAATCCAAGGCACTACGACGCGAGAATGAGAAGAAGGAGAGAGAGGCCCGGAAGGCTGCCGAGAAGGCCGAGAGCAAAGACTCCAAGAAGAGACCGCCCGAGACGAGCGATGGCAACCGTGACTCCAAGCGGCTACATGTCGACACGGGGGCTTAGAGGACCACCACCACCACCACCACCACCAGGGGCGCGAACGGCAATCAATGTCTCTGGAAACCCCAGCATCAGCGGCAAGTCTCGCAGGTGGAAAACGGAAGCCATGCCTGGCGTTTGCTTAGGAGGAACAAGCGGGTCTCTGCGGCATTAAAACCTCTCTCTCTCTCTCTCTCTCTCTCTCCCTCTCTCTCAATTGTACCTTGTTTGTTTTTTTTAAGTATTGCAGCATCGTTTGCAGTCTTGAGCGTACGTATAGTATGAAAGTGAATCAATGAGGGGGTTGGTTCCAACACCATCGAGTAACTTTGTTCTTATATAAAAGAAGAGGTTTTGTATCATGTATCATGTATCTGTCTGTGTGCCTGTATGGCATAAGGCGCCTCTTTCTCTCTCTGCCTTCTTGTTATCCACACACGTGTGAGAGGAATGCCAAAAAAATTGATATCTTGAAAAGGCTACAAACAAGTAGCTAGCACTGTGGTCACAAAAGTAGTCCCGTCGTCCCCCCTGGCTCCTTTATATATATATATATTTATATATTTATTCCTGGTGATCATGTCGCCCCGTCCCCTTTTGGGAAAGCAAGGTCAAAATCAAGTCTTACCAAAAAAAAAAAAAAAATTCATCCCCATATTCCAGAGGGCAACTCTCAAGACGGCAGCATGTACGGGGAGCAATACAAATCAACCAAAATACCCGAACAACAGGACCACCACGACCACCAAAATACCAAAACCAAATCTCTCCCTCCCCCCCCCCCTTTTTTTTATTTTTATTTTTTAAACCCCCCCCCCAAAAAACCCCCCTTAAGAGTCTGCCCTAGCAACATCCGGGCCCTCAATGGCTTTACCAAAGGAGGGTAACCGCCTCTGAAGGCTACTACTACTACTTAGCACTTATTTATGTACCTTCCTCACTCGCCCCCCCCTCCCCCCCCCCTCTCTCTCCTTTTTCCCCCGGGGAGTTTCTCTTGTCTCGTGATCTGCTGCTCTCTGTAAGTACTTGATGTTGATGTAGACAAGCATGCATGCAGCAATATAGTTAAGTTGAGTTGGTGGAAGATGTCAAGCACGGGTTCATGCAACACATAAGTGAAGTTGTCATCCCATTGTCAAGAGGACAGACAACTTTTTCTCTTAGAATTAGGGAAAGGGGGGGAGGGTTTTTTTATATATAAAAAAATAAAAACACTCCAGGTGAAGACGAAACGTCCACCTCCTTATCGTTCGGAATATAGCAAGGGCGGGACAGAGAACAGCATAGAGACCAAATTTAGGTAATGAGCGTGTGAATGAATGAACGAATGAAATGTACGACAAGAAAAACAAGTTGCACTCTATTCCGTGATAAGAACAAAAAGAGATGATCACCTTTCCTCGACCATTCGAGCCAAAGGCCGACAAGAAATATCCCTCAACCCCCTTCCCCTATCTCCAAAGCCCCCCCCCCCCCAAACCCCCTTTCACTCCACGCTGATGCGGACCGAAAACCTGACAAACCCGCCATCACCAAGCCTGCCGGCTTTCAAGACCTGACCTGCCTGACCTGTGCCCCCCTTCCCTTCCCATATCCATCCAAAATCAACTAGACAGACAGACAGACACATAAAATCCACCCCGAGGCCGCGCCACGCTGCCACACAGAATTCCTGTCCCTACACCATACATATATATAGCCCACCTCGTGTGTAGATAAAGAAAGAGAAAGAAAGAGAGGGAGAGAGAGAGGGGAAAACAGCTGGTGGAATGAGAAATAGACAAAAAGAGGTGACAATCGGTGAAGACGTAAGGAAAATTAATGACAGGGTATGGAAGTCTTCGCAGTGCACACCGGCAAGCAGGTTCTTTTGTCTTTCCGATCCGCACCCACACCACCCACACCATTTGCTTTTTAACCCGTTTGAATCCTTAGCACCACCCGAATGCCAAATGTACTCCCCTCCCACCGTACCCATAAATGGTTCCCCCAAAGCCTGCCACCCCATTGCCCCGGGCTTCGAACCACACAAGATGTTTGACTCTATGTTGTCATTCCCAAATATAGGCACAAGGTGAAACAGAACCATTCTTTTTCGAACAGTCTTTTTTTTCTTCTTCTGGTCTGCCGATCCGCTGGCATCTGTACATGTAAAATTTTTAGGCTGGTGACTTGCCAGGTGCACCGCCGCCGTTCTGTCGTCCGTCGTTGCCGCTCACGGTGAGTCCGCCGATTCCGGACGAGAGAAACGCAAAGGGATCGGCCTCTCCGGGGTTATAGAAGTTGTTGGAGGGCCCAGCCGAGGCAGGGCCGTTCTGCGCGGACTGGAAAGCGGCTTCCGCGGCGCGGCTGTCAAAAGGGCCTGCAGAGTGCGACCCCGGAGTCGGACCAAAGTGGGTGTTGAGAGACGGATAAGGAGCCGCGCCTCCACCGATACCAGAGGGCAGGGCGTAGGTGCTGGGGGGCCCGCCAAACTGCTGGCCATAGCCACCTCCGGAGCCAAAGGCATTACCGCCGCCAAACGGGCCGGGGCCGGGGGTCCCGCCCATGGAGCCCTGGCTCATGCTGTATGATGAGGGGGTGTCCATGGGCGTGGGGTAGCCAGAGTCGGCAACGACAGCCGCATTGTGGCGGCTGGCACCACAGCGGAGACAACATACATTCTTGGCAAAGTTGTGGTATCCGCAGACCTCATTCCCGCACTTCCAGTCACCGGCACGGAAGGGGACCACACCGCTGCCTCCCATACGGCCACCATGGCCCATATGGCCGTGATGGCCAACGTGGTGGGGTGGCGGCATCATGGCCGGCGGCCCGTAGCCGTACCCATAGCCCATGTCGCCAGTCGGGCCTGCGCTGACAGCCGGATAAGAGCAGCGGAAGCACGCCGTGCGACGCTGGAAATTGGAGAAGCCGCAGGAAGGGCATGTCCAGTCGCCGGGTCGGGGTCGGTTCTTGCTAGGAGGGAACGGGGTCAGTATCTCCTGGGCCCGATCCAAGACCCGGCTCGACGAGGGTGAGACCTCAATCGCCTTTTCGTTCAGAGCCCGTCCGTTCATGCACAGACTTTCAGCTGCCTGCAATAGTAGACGTTGGTTAGCCGCATGCATGCATGCATGCACAAGCTGCAGGGTACAATAGGATTGATCAACTTACCTCCTCGTGGCTGGAGAAGACGGCGAATCCGGTACCTGTGGGCTTGTGCTGCTCCGGGGTGCGAAGGGTCCAGAAAGCAATAGGGCGGCCGCCAAACTGGGTGAACCAGCTCTCCAGTTCAGACTGCGTCGTGTCGTGGGGCAGGCCCGACATGTGAAGGACCTTGGACCTCTCCGAGAGGAAGGCCCTCACATCAGCGCGGGCGTCCATGGGGCGGGTCAGAACATCGGGGTGTTCGCTCGCGGGCTGAGACTTGCGGATGAGGCCACGGAGGACCCGGGTAAGAGTGACGGCCTCATCCATGGCGCGGCGAGGAGACGCGGGGGCAAGAGCCTGCAGGTGGAAAGGCAGGTTGTGCTTGATAGGAGCACTCGACTGAACGGCCTCTACCTCCAGGGCGGCGCAGATATTGGCCAGCGAGGACGGACCAAAGGGCAGAGACTCGGGGTGATGCTGCTGCCATCTCTGGTACTCTGTCCGGAGGTCGAAGGTCCTCGAGTGCTGAAGGTACGGCGGCAGCACCACGGCCTTGTCGCGCGCCTCCCGGGGGAGCTGGACGCGCAGGTCCCACGCATCCAGGGTGACGAAGACGAAGTCAAGGTTCTGCGAGTTGAGCTGTTCCTGGGCAAACGAGTCGAAGCGGTTGATGGCGTCCCTAAAGCTACCGGCATTCCTCACGTGTTCCCATGTCAGGGTCGTCAGGCTCGCTATACCAAGGAAAACCGGTTAGCTGGGATGTCCTCGATGCAAGTGAGGAGGGGAGGCACTGGGGGGGGGGGGCGCTGAGCAGGGTGGAAACCGGCGTCGAAACTTACTGCAGAGAGGGGTTATTGGGGTGTTGACGGGCTTCACAAGCACACTCTCGTGGTGTAGCTGACAATCAGGGCGGACAGTGTTAGCCTTGTGCCGAGGTTGAGCTGGGACGGCAGCTCCATGCAGGAGGGAGCAGCCCAGCCGGGATGAAAGGGGAGATCGCCCACCTCCTCGTGCGTCTTCGCGTCCACCAGGATCCAGCCAATCTCAATGACCTCGGCCGAGTCCTTTGTAACGTAGACACCATGTTCATCGCATGTTGTAGCTACGTGGATGACGACGTAGCGATCGAACGGCGGTGGGGGAGGAGGAAGTGCGGCCATGGCGGGAGTGGTCGTAAGCTCCTGTCAGGCGCGACAGGAAGCTGGGTCTCGAAACTTTCAAGGGGAGAGAGAGGGGGGGGGGTATCCCGCTGTAGTGACGTTAGCTGGAACGCAACGAAGCCTCGTTGACGAGACATCTCGCCAACCGCCGCCAGCAATGTTTTCTGCTCCAGACAGGAGGACAGGCAAACCATGAGCAGCGCAGCAGCGGTGGTGGCAGACATGGGAAGTGAGGCCCTGAGAGTCCCAACCCAACAGCAATTGATATTGCAGGGATCGAATCACGACAAGGAGAGACACAAGAGAGATAGAGAGAGAGAGAGAGTCTGTCCCGCAGAGCTGCCGAGGAGGAAGGTCGAGAACCGGAACAAGAAACGAGAGATGGCCTTCACACGTACAGCTGGAATCCGTTTTCCCTCCTATCTATGTGTTCTCTTCTCTCGAGGGAGGGGGGGGTGGGCTTGTCGATCAGCCACCAGAGGGTAGAGCTCGAGGGTTGAGCTCAAAAAGCCGTTGACGAGCCGGACAGGACTCGCGAGAACTTGGAATGTGCCGGGGGGGGATGTTGACCTGCATTCAACCTCGCGGGCCCTTCTTTCTTGAATGGCTGAGGAGGAGGAGGAGGCCGAGGAGGTGGCGAGGAGGTGGGTGTGGTGCGGTGGTTGCAGATTGAGGAGAGGTCGAGAACCAGGTCAGAGCAAAAAGGAGTTCAAGCGGAAAAATGGCACCAGCGAAGAGCGTTTGCTCCTGCGCTGGAAAGGTGGGCAACCCCTGTCGCCCTCCCGCGGGCCAGCACCGTTGTTGTGTTAGATTGGGCAGGCACAGCGCTGGCAGTGTGTGGAGTGGAGTTTGGAGCATCCGGTTCGGAACGTCGCACTGCCCTTGCCCTCTCTCTCTCTCTGTCCCTCTCCTCTTTCCTTCCTTGCCTTCCTTGCCTTGCCTTGCTTGGTAGGCGCGGTAGGGTTCTCCTCTTCCTCCTCCTAGTCAGTCATCAACAAAACTGGACCCGCCAAAAGAGTAGAGACGGAGAGGGAGAGGGAGAAGAAAAGAAAAGAAGCAAGAAGAAAAAAAAAAGAATGCATTGGTCTTGCCAACAAGGCAACCAGTCCCGCCTGGGATACCTGATATGTGCTGTAAGACGTGCGATTCAGTGTGCGATTGACACCTCATTCCCACCCAACCCGACAAGAAAAAAAGTCGAGAGAGCAAAAAAAAAAAAAAAAAAAGAAGCCAGCCACACTGCCGCGGAAGCCAGGAAGATGCTATGGTACACACCACCACCACCACCACCACCACCACCCACGTCTGTTGGCCAAGCATCTGCAGGCCAACGAAAGCAGACGTGACGTGTGAGGATGGAGCCCCTTGTTCCCTGCAGTTCGTGTTCAGCCAGCCTGCGGTGTCAGCGTGTCCATTCTGGCCTATCACTCCCCCCCCCCTCCTTCTCTTCACCCCACGGTTTATTTCTTCTTCTTTTCTCATCCCAGGAGTCCGAGCGAGCTATGATGGACGAGGATTCCTAACCGCCCCCCCAGGATCTCGACAGCAGACAGATCGTCCTATCTTCTCTCTCTCTCTCTCTCTCTATCTCATGACGTTTCCTAGGCTGAAGTCTTGAGGTGTAAATCCCTGGCGGTGTGGTTGGTGTGTGCGTGTGTCCGTGTTGCAGGGACTTCCTCCATCTTCTCTCTAGGTGCCGAGGTCGCCCTTGCTCCCCGAGTCTCCGCGCTCCACCATCCTTGCCTAAATGCCAGAGTACATACATAGTACATGTGTCTTTTTTGTGTGAGATCAGGCTCGATGGTCACCTCGCGAGGCGTGCGTCTCTCGGATCACCCATATTCCTCCCCCTTTCCCCTCGGCCTGATTGAAATCCATGATAGCCCATTGGACGTTGACGAGATGGTCGGTGCCGATGGGGAGATCAGCCGGGGCCACAGGTGGACAGACCCGAGAACGTGGTCGACAAGAACAGCAGCTCGTCCGACCGATCGTGCTGACTGCAAGATGCAGCACGTTGTCAGGCAGTGCGACAGTGGGTGCCTGCGTTGCAAGCCAACCAGATTTCCCTCGCCCCGGGCTGCAGAGTAAGCCCATGCATCCGCCCTTCGGAGAGAGGGGGAGAGAGAGAGAGAGAGAGAGAGAGAGAGAGAGAGAGCACGCCATGCCACGCTGCTGCATGATACAGTACACAATGCTGCGACCCTGGGGAGAAATTCCTACCCTTCCGATGCACCGAAGCGTTCCAGGTTGATCTTCGGTGCTTCCAGAACCCCACGCCTCCCGCGTCTGTCGAGTCCAATCAAGCCACGCCGTGCCGAGCCAACCAACCTTCTCTAGGGGTCCACAGAGGAGGGTTCAGGTAGGTGAGCAGTGTGGTGTCTCTCTCTCTCGCTCGCTCGCTCTCTTTCTCTCACCGGCGAAAATGTCCCCTGCTCTTCTCCCTTCAGGCTTATCAAGACCTACCAACATTCATTCCACTTCAAGGTCGGTTCAACCTTCCATATACAAAAAGTTGACAGGCAAAGTCGAACTGATTCATTCCTTAACTCGGGACGTTTTCGCTTCTTTGCTTCTTTTTTTATTATTAAACTTTTTATAGCCATATTGTCATGTTAGCCTGGCTTGTCAATACTTTAAATACCACTCCAAGCCCACCGTTGTCTATTCATTCTTATAAAAATCAATACTGGTGATGGCTTTGTGAGGATAACAGTGGTACCCCGGTGAGCACGGCTCTTACAGCTTCGAGCCCCCGGGAGCGGGCCTCGGGGGACGGGTCTCGAGTACCCCCAACGCTGCTTTTTCGGGTCATTACTTGCCGCCTAACTTGGTACCGCTCTCGGCCGACATGGTTACAAGATGCTGACACGGAGATTTGAAGGTACCTGGCCAGGTTGTCAGATGATAGCTAGAAAGATAATGGATTAAGTACTTTGAAAGAGATCGAAGCTGTCTGATCACTTACTGAAGTAGTTTAGCGGACCTGCTTGGACTTGTTTTCAATGCTTCTTCCGGTTCTTCACAGCAATTACTATTTCTCAACAGCTACGTCGGTTTTCATATTTTTTTTATATAAAAAAATAAAAATAAAAATAAAAATAAAAAGGGCCTCGAGCGAGTAAGTGTCTATCGGGTATCACGCTCACAACATGAAATATTGCATGTATTCATCTCATCCGGTCTAAAGTGCTGAATAAAGTACTTACTTATATAGGAATATGCTCATGAGTCCATACTATTCAGATAGATTCAGTAATTTGTCACACGCGTGCACTTGCAGGACACAATCCGCTACGAAGCCATACATTCGCACGAAAAAGTATTACGCACCCACCGCCGCTGCTGCGAACGCAAACACTCTTGATTAAAAAAATTAAAAAAAAAATTAAAAAAAAAAAGGCCCCCAGGGCCAAGCAGTTTTCATTCCAGTACTAAATATCAAAATCCATTTGCGTGTACACCTAAGCAATCAATGCCATAGTGCTCCTGCTCGCCAAACCATGCTACCCGCCCCCCCTCTTCCTTCTTCCCCCAAATAATCCCGCGCTGTGCTTCGATGGTGTGTTTTTGAATTACTCTGCCGTGCACTTGCAGCCACCGCACTCCTCCTTGTTCGGCTTCTCCGCCCATCCGATCATGCCCTCGAGGTTGCAGTTGTATCCGTATCTCGGCAATATCTTCTGGTCACCAAAGACAATCTCATGCTAAAAGATTACCCAAGTATTGAGTTCCTGCACGTAAACGGTTAGAGCAGCAATTCCCCACGTGACAAGCGCTGCGTATATCCTACATGTAAATTCTCAGCCTTGCCTTTGATAGCGGCCAGAATATTAATGGAGATTCGATTTCGGCTATCTTTTTCGCCTGACTACCAACATGTCAGTATATGGGGCGTGCTTGACGACAGTAGAACCAACGTCCATCCATGCAGCAACGAAAGTGGGTAATCACAGCTATATTTGTTTCGCCTATTCGAAGCTGACAACATACAGTACGATCATGGCACATGGCAACGAAAGTGGATCTGCGTTGTATAATTACAGGCAAAGAGCTGAGCGTAGTGAGCTGGCTTGGGGCTGATTATAGAATTCTGAATACTTACTCTAGGGAAGCTTTTCAGACTTACTCACTATTCAAGCACCTGCGCTTTCCCTTCCTAGTATTTGTCCACGTAGATGAGCTCCCAACTTCAACTCCCTTCTTACTTCTCCCAAAATCATTCAGCCCTACTCAAAGACAGAACAACATCTTCATCAATTCACCGCATCCCGACCCACCCGACAACAACCATGTCCGCTTCCGAGTCCAACCGGGAGATTGTCACGTATGAGGTCGATCCCTCGAAGAATCCCGCGACCTGGGGCCCCGGACCTGTACCCAAAGGTATGGTCATTTACAAAGTCGATGTCGTCTTCGTCAACATCAACGCTGGATCGGACTTCACCATAATGCGGACCGGCACGAACGAGTCAGTCCACACTGCCATCACGCAGGTGACCAAGCATATCGCGCGGGGCTTCTATCGCGTAGTCAGCCTGCAGGCCAGCGAATACTCCTGTGTGGTGGTCATGTCGACGCAGAAGTCGGCAGGGGAGCTAGAGCAGAAGGGCTTCCCTTGGGACAATGAGGGTGCATATGATGATGAGCCTGTCGTTCTGAAATAGTAGTGGGGATCACGAAAGATCAGTTTTTTTTTGGGGGGGGGGGGCAAGCCTTCAGTTTTGGGTTGGGAGAGTCAAATCATGAGGAAAGAAGCGGGCGGGGGGGGATAGGCCAAGCCCTGGAGGCGGAGCCCTGTAGATAGATGTCCACTTCCTGGAAGCAATGGCTTATCCAAGTGTTCAGCTTATGGGGACTTCTAAGCCTTCTCCTCTTTTCCTTGACTTGATTATTTGTTTGTAGGATGTTTCTAATATGTGCCGACTGTCTTAAGTATGTCGTAAAAATCCTGACACAGGGGAAGCCCCCAGGCCCGAGTCGACGGCGCCGCCCTTCGCAGAACCAAAGCACGCGAACCGGGCTCGAGGCCACAGGCGTGCTCAACCAAGAAAAGACAGAAATATTTCTAGTTTGTCAATCTCTCTCCCCTTCTATTCGTTTTTTCCTCATTGCTATTCATTACCTCCCGAGGTCTACCCTAACCCAAGTCCTCACCTGAACCCTTCCATGCTTGTACTGCTACTGCAACGACAACCATGCGGAGAAATCATCTGCAACTCAGCTCGTCGGCACGAAAACGTGGCCTTCGTGCGCGATTAATTACCCCATCAGAACCATAGTCAATCGATATGGTACCTCTTAGAGTTGCACAGTGGAGAACTTTATGGCGTCAAGACGCTGGGCTGGTGAAATATCGTTTAGTAAGAGCGGTACGGTTGGTTATGTAAGCAACCCCTGCCCAGGTACTGAAGGAGCTATCAGGAACTCGGAGAAATCCCACAAAGCTTGTTCTCTTTGCAAGGTTTCGGACTTCGTGGCCCACCTACATTTCGAATCGGACTTGTCCCCCTTCACCGCCTTGATGGCCATAACTCTTTCAAAGCTCTCTCCTCCCTGTTGTACTTGACGGCGGCTCCATCGCACACGTGCAAGCGGCGCAGCACAGCACAGCACAGCACTCTCCACCAGGTCTGTTGCCCTCCGGCTCAGCCTCGTTCCTCCACCATGAACGCCGGGAGAGAGAGGGAGTGCCTGCATATCTTGAGGACACGTTTGTCCAAATCATATATGCATTGGGTGAGGCACGAGCTTTCCGGAGAAGGCACCCCCAAGCCTGGCTGTGATGGGGTTCGGGAGCCCCACGCCTCGACGGCCCGCTCACAGTACTTACTTGACCGTGCATTCGCGTTGAGCACAGTCGAGTCAACCTTGACATGTATTCATACTGCACAGTTATACAAAGAAGTCATGCTCGCATCATGTCTGAAAAGTCGTATCTGTGAATGGCATACTGAAGAAGACCGTGCTGACAACCTCCCCAAGCGTAGAAGAGACAACCTTCCCCCCCCCCCCCCAACAATGAAACCGGACTAGAGAGAGAGACAGCCAACCTCATCAAGATAACATATTACCACCAACGACCCGTTGCTCTTCCTCGTTCATTTGAACCCCAAGGGACACTGCATTTTCGTCGTCGTCATGGTCTTCTCAGACGGTTTCATCTGCTCAAACATGTCCTTCGGATCGAACCATATCTCGAGGTTCGTGACCCGGAACTTGTCATCCACCCTCGCCACCATCAGCCCCTGGATATCTAGGATCTGGTTGTGTGCCTTGATCGTCACCGTGTCCCCGTCCTGATTCTTGCCGACATAATCGCCCTTCATCCAACCCCAGTGGCGCCACTTGCACACCACGACTGGCGGTCCGCTGTAGACCTCCAGGACCTCCCAGGCAAAGTTTGGCATCATATCCCGGAAGATCTTGTGGCTCTCATCAAACTCGGAAAAGCTGGGGCCATAATATCTGTTAGGTGCTATGACAGCACTGTATGTTCCCCTGCAATCACGACTGCTGTTTAGCTATCTGGCTGCCCGGCGAAGTGGAAAGTGGTCCATCCACGAAGGGGTCCCACACGCCGCTAGAGCGACAGGAAAGGACAGGACGGGTGGAAAAAACCTATAAGGCTCACTCACACTTTCAACATGTGTGATGCGTCCTGGGGCGCACCGCCGTTGCAGGAGAAGGTGTACTTCTCGGGGTCCACCGTCCGCCACTCGGCCACGTCCAGCTTGTGGGAAGCTTCAACCTCCCAGTTCTTGACCAGGTTCTCGACCATGGCCTCGAGCGAACCGGGCGCATGCTTGGACCGCCTCTCTGTTGGGTATCCGTTAGATGGGCCTGGAAGGCTGGTGTGTATACTGGGAGTCTGTCACTGTCATACCTGTCGCCCACATCTGCCTCGTTACACGGTAGTCTGGAGGACCACCGAACCGCCACTTTACGTCGTCTCTAGCCTGCCCAACACCAATCATCAGCCAAGATTCCAAGATCACGATGGGAAGACTCAGACATATGAGACACATACAACGGCATCCGCATCCAGCATATAGTCTGGGAAGGGGGAGGAAGTCTGGGCCGGTTCTTTCTTCTCGTCTGCCTCGCTCCAGCCAAGAAGCCTCCCGATACCCGGGATACTCTGGAAGAAAGTTGTCATGGTGTTCTTAGGGTGTGGTGCGGGAAAATTGAAGGACGAGAAGTTGAGGAAGTCGAGGAAGTCAGAACGTCATCGAGCGATATGTGGCGATGACCGCTGACTTTATAGTACGCATCCCCCAGCTACAGCCTGACGCCAACCAGCCGCACATCCCTTGGAGCTTTCTCGGTATTTCCCTTTTACCTCCCTTGCATATCAAAAACACCACAGGGCCAAAAGCAATTTCGGGCCTCGAAAACTGGTCGCTGCCCACCCAGTTCAGGTTTTTTTCAGACTATTTCAGCTGATCTCTAGGCTGCAAGTCATTGCCTTTTCCTCTTCAGGGGTCGGCCGCAAGGTCCTCTCAGAGACAACTTTTCCCTCCCGCAGAAGTCATGGACGGTGCGTCCTGCCGAGCTGTTTCTCGCATCTCCGCAACTTGTGTACCTAGTGGCGTCCACAAAGTCATGCCTAAGGTGGTGCCGACTAAGACATTCGCCCGGCGGGATCTCGTGCGCGGCCAACCACAGAAGATCGAGAATCTGCAAGGCGTCCTGCCACCATCTCACCCGTCTGTGTGCTTGAGCGATTTCTGAGCGGCTTTTGGGTCTCCCAGAGGCCAAGGGGCGTCCGCAAAACCAGCCACACAAATCAGACGGTTCATGCATGGGGATCAGCCTCTTCCGTTCCCAGCTGGCACCGGGATCGAGACGCCCTCGAGGTCCCTCGAATCAGCAAAGATGTACGGTACAGTTACGGCCTAGGTATTGCCGACATGGCTTCGGGGCTCCACGCCAATATCGCGGGCGCTTTAGGCGAGGCCTCAAAAAACCAAAGGGACAGGACCTGATAGGGCGATCCGCGCAGAAGCAATGAGGAACAGCGAGCCGCCCGATCGCTCACATCCTTGGTGGCTTGCCCAACCCCCCTCTCCCCCCCCCATGCCGTCCCCCTCTGAGACGTGTGAGACTTTTTGTCTTGGTCGTGCTAAGAATGACTAACGTGGCGCCGCACACACGCGAGAATCCCCCGTCAACCTGGGCCCTTGAAAGCACGTGGCAACAACGAGCAACGGCCAGGATACTAGTGGGAGCACTGCGCGCCATCGCACGCGTGTTTCACTTATTCTGGTATCGAGGGAGGAATCGCTTGTTGTAGAAGGGATCTAGAAGTACAAATTGTATGGTCTCGCCGTTTCACTCGTGCATTGGCATGCTCATTATGAAGGGTGAGTTGATCTGACCATTTATCCATAGTCTCATTTCTTTTGATATTTGGTTTTCCCGTGTCCAGCCTCCATCGACCTGACTTCCTTCTGCGGCCTGAGCTCCACACACCCCTTCCCTGTCAACATGGGTCTTGAACCATTGGGACAAAGTCCACGCCGGCTTCCTCCCCGTACGCACCCATGTGGTCTGATTACCCCGGAGAATCCGTATGCGAACGACAGATTTCACGTGGCGGGCGGGCTCGAACCCTTGTCGCGCAAAGAGGCCATTCAAACACCCATTGATGCTTTTGTTTTTCCAAAGCGGCTTGCTGACGGGATCTGAGTCATTCTCTTCACTTCTAACGATGGTAAGATAAGCGCAGGCATAGTTCTGTCTCATAGATGGTCGTTGTTGGTACGTTGAGGCGGCAGATCCTGGAGTGCTGGTGGGATGCCCCATGAGAGATGGTGGTTCGGGGCTCCATGCGAGGAAGGACAGGACGCGGCAGCAGATGTCCCTCCCTCCCTTGATTCTCAAGCCACGCGGCGCACAGGCCAAGGCAGAAAGGCCACTTGAGAGAACGGTATGTCTGGTGATCCTGGTGGTGGTGGCATCTCCCTACCTACACTGGGCCATACCACCTGCCCTCCTGCTGATAGCTGGCTCACCCTCTCGCACCCATCGTTTGAGGCGAGGTTTGTCGTACGTCCTGGACCGGGTTCCTTCTTCTGACGGGCCATGCATGTCTTGCGACAACACGTGCGCCTTTCCTGTTTGAGGTCCGATGGAATGTGTCTTAGCTGACATGCAGAGGCACTATCCACGTGGTAGTCTTCAAGGCCGTTATTTCGATCGCTCTCAGAAGCAAATTGGCTTCATTACTCTCCTCTCAGTGGAGGAGAAAGGGGGTGGGGGGGGAAGAGGGGGGTGGCGGCCTCCCTCGAGCGGGGTGGTTTATGCAACTATAATGGACTGGCGTCGATATGGTGGGAGAGGGCAGAGTCCCAACCCCGGCTCGCCAGAGTCAAAGCTGTCGTTCCTGATGTCTCTTGCGACTTCCCCCCCAACAGACATTTGGCTTAGCAGCGCTCGTCGTTCCTGCTCTCAAGCCTGAGGTAATGCGGTGCCGTGTTTCTTGCCATGTTGCTTGAAGGCAGAGAAGCTTCATTCCCCCTCCCCCCTCCCCCCTCTTCTGTCTAGGCCATATGTTGGTTGACCTTGTACAGAAGACAGCCACCTTGTAATATCGTTCTCGAGTACCTCAAATAATAACTTGACAACTAGTCATTCAGTTGCCTCTCCATTTTCATGCTCCTCCTCTGCCGAGACCTGCAAATGCGCCGAGAGAGTTCTGAGCTCGTCATCGTCAAATTCGCACCACTGGCGATGCCAGCCCCGGTTCTTCACGCATAATGCCAAAGTCGCCCGACGCTCTCGACATGTCCAAGACACGCACAATCTTGGAGCTTGCTCTCCTCAGCATCCTGGCGTTCTTCCGTAGGCCGCCGCCCATCTTTACCCCGTCTGTGTGCCTCAACTGATCCACGTCGTGTGTTGTGCGTGTCTATGATCCCTAGTTCCGCCTTGTGCAGTTGCATGCGTCACAGGTTGCGACAGGAACTTTGGACTCAACATTGCACTGACCATCATGGGGTTGTAAGCGCCGATGCTCCCTGGGCCCCTGGCCTGTTCCAACCTGGACAACGCTGCTCCTGTTTTTTTTTCTTTCTTCCTGCGCCTACTGGCGCGACTACGGCGATTTTCTTTCTCCTTTTTGTTGATTTTCTTGCTCTTTTTTCCTTTCTTTCTTTCCCCTTAGGGCTGACCAGTGCATCTGCAAGCAGATGGGGCACGGGCGTTGTCCACGCCCTCTTCATCATTTTCTACTATTCGGGCACCGGTGAGCATAAGCGCCTGACGCCGCGCGAGAAGAGGCGAGCAGCCGCCCGGCGAGGCCATGCGTAATTACTGCTCGACGACTTGATCGGTGGTTCAGGATCAGGCCACATCCTCGAGGGTGCAGCTTCAAGGTGGGCATCTTCCACAGGCTACGTATGCTGGGAGTAAGACACATGAGGGGAACGCTTATGACCAAGGGGGATATCGTGCACCCTCAGGGCCGCTGACGGGAACCATGGCCCAGGAACCACGGCTCATGATTATGGCGAGGCGGAGGAGAGATATGATGGCTGATGAGCTGAGCTGGACTAAGGCGTGCCGGGCCACACGGTGGGACTCAAGGCCCATGAGACAGGCAGGAGGGTGGACAAGCCTTTCTTCTTCCTTCGACTGTGAACTCCCCTAGTAAACGGCGGCATCATCTTGTATTCTCATGGCCGGCAGAAATTTTTCCAGGACAGGAACATGGTGGGCCCTTCATCAATGATGATACCCTAAGCAGAGATTGCTTTGTAGCACGGGAAACCTAGCAGTGCAACCAGACTCTTTGCAGCACCAGATTGCCATAGTTTCGATCACGATTACAGGAAAGAAAGTACTTGGTAGCCAGACCAAGACCTTGGTGGGAAACGGAACCCTCTCAAACCAGGGCTTGAGACACACGAGGAACCTCTGCCTGCCGAGTGTAACTCGACCTGCCAGCCATGGGGGGGGGGGACATAGCATGTAGTGAATTGATATCTACGGAGCCATGCCTGCACGACGACGTCGCCGTCAGAGGCTAGACGTGAGCAAAGGATCAGTAATATCGCTCGAAAAGCACTCGCAGGTCTAGGGCTAGCATTAGGCCTTCTACTAGTACGCAGGAAGACAACCTCTTTGGATGGATAACGTATGCCCATTGGTGCACTACTCGGAATATCGCTGTATTGGCATTATGTAGCTAGAGGTAGGTGTTGGTGCGAGAAGAAGGAAGAAAAGCAAAAGAAGAAGAAGAAGAAGAAAAAGAAAAAGAAAAAGAAGAAGAAGAAGAAGAAGAAAAAGAAGAAAAAGATTCCACGATAAGAAAAAAAGAAAGAGAAGGAAGAGGGGGAGGGGGGAACAGGGGTTTCGCGGCTATACAGGGTTCAGAATTGAGTGCTGCGTAGTCGATACACCGCAACCTATGTCAGATTGGTATTGATTGTCACCATGAAGCATCCTGACGGGAGGTATCGTGTACGGGCTCTGGGGGGTGGGGGGTGGGTGGGCCCCGTTGCTCTTCCTTGCCTCTTGCTCTTGGGGCGAAGGTTGCTTCTCCCCTCCTGCCCCGCACGGCTCGATAAATCCCTGTCCCATCCTGGGCAGGTCGAGCAAGAAGCAGGGTTGAGCTGTCATCCCAATGCACTAAGGTAGCTGGGGGGGCCCTCGTTCGTGCCTCTCGACAGCAGCCACGACTGTCTGCATGGTGCAGGAGGGCGTCGCGGCCGTCGTCCAATGAAGCTCGAGGCGAGCTGCACCCTAAAGCTTCCCGACGTCTCCTCACCCTCGGCATCAGAGACTCTGCTGTGTTGGCACCCGGGAAAAAAAAGAAGAGAGAGAGAGAGAGAGAGAGACACTAGACAATCAATCGAGGCGAAAGAGGGCAGAAGAAGAAGAAGTGAGAGGTGGTCGAAGCCGCCTGGCCATTATTACTTTTCCCTTTGTTTTTATTATTATTTCTTTTCCCTTCTTCTCCTGTCCTGTCCAGTCCAGTCACGCCCCCACGATCCTGTTAAGTCCTGCAGAAGAAGAAGAAGAAGAAGAAGAAGAAGAAGCAGCCAGGAATTCGACTTGTCGTGCTTCTGCTTCTCGAAAATCGCGAGATCGAGAGAGAAAAAAGAGACAAGAGAGCGGAAGAGTGGCATCCCCGGATCGACAAACCTTGCCCTCGAGAAGAAGGGGTGGGGAGGCAAAACTGCGAATATCAGCCCGTCGCACCAGAGATCTTGATTTTTCTTCTTCTCCTAAACAGAACGGTCCTCTCCCATCAATCGCCTTCCGGAATTGGACTTCCAGCTGATCGAGGCCTGCTTCATCTGAGACATACAGCTTGTTCCCAACCACGGGGTGCCACAATCTTGTCACTGCGGTCGATGCGACCATGACGGCTCGATCGCTGCGATTGATTGCTTGTCTCTGCGGCTAGATCAGATCACTCACATTTTTGTCTGTTGTCTCTCTTGGTGGTTTTTTTTTTTTTTTTTTTTTTTTGCCTCTACCAACCTGCAGGATACGGTAGCAGCAGACGCGAGAGCAGTGGGCAGTGTCACTTCGCGCGCATCCTTCAGTCTCAGGCTCGACTCGATTGTTGCCACGACTGCGATTGACTGCGGCTGCGACTGCGACCTGCCTTGGGCCTCCTTGTCTGGGCGACACACCAGGGATCAGTTGGGGAGAGAGACCAGACCACCCCCCCTCCCCCTCCCTCCTTTACCCTCTCTCTCTCTCTCTCTCCTCTCCGTGTCCCTTCTGCGACCAGCACCCGCACCCGCACCCGCACCCTGCCTGACCACCCCTGGTCCACGACCGAGCACGACTTACATACGACGTGCATAGGTGCGACGGCAGCACATCTCATCCCGCATCGCGTCCCAGTCCTCACCTGACAAGGACGCCCACCGCCTTCAATATATATGATAAGCCACACAGCCGACAGCCTCTCCAGGGCGAACACGCGCCAGAGGGTGGAGACATGAATACGATTCAATCCCCCTCCCGCACCGATCCGGACCCCTCCTCTACCACCGCCCACTCCTCCAACTTGGACCAAGACCCAGACCCAGACCCAGACGCACCGGCGGAGTCGACCGCCACCACCACCACCACCACAACCACCACCGCCGCCGCGGCCGCGGCCGCCCCCCATCGTCATCACCTGCATACACCCACACCCTCCGGTTCCCTCGCCAGGTTACAGAAGGCCGCCGTCTCCCCCTCGCTCTCTGCTGCCTCTCCTGCGCCCACCTCCACCGCCACCACTGTCGTTACTACTACTGCAGCTCCTACTGCTGCTCCTGCTGCAGCTCCTCGTCGTGATACCCGCGCTGGCCCTCCTGCCAAGCCCAAGTCCTCCCGGCGGAGGTCGACTCTCTCCTTCTCCTTTCCCTTCTTCCAGGTCAGCAGCAACATCTCGGTCACGTCCCTTGTGCCGTCCACTGCCGAGGGGAAGCCCATACCTCTTGACGACAGCACTGCGGCCAGCCGCACATCTGCCCTGCGCGAGCTCAACAGCAACTTCCCCTCCCCGGTGGCCCGCCACCAGTACACCAAGTCGTCTGGTGCCCAGAACACAACCTACTCGCAGCCGGTCATCGTCAGGACCTACAGCGGCCCACCCGGCTCACGAGGGCACTCCCGCTCCCACTCATACTCTGCCCGCCGCGGGACCCTCTCGACCACGTCGACCTCTGTCTCATACGTCTCCCCGCCTGCCTACTCCAGACCCGCCGGGTCCCGACAGTATGGTGGCCTCCTGAACATGGCTCGGGGAAGCGCCAAGAAGAAGCTGCCGTGGCCCTGGCGGCACGGCCAGGAGGACGAGGAGCCGGGCCCGGCAGACCGGCTGCCCCCCTACGACGCCTTCTCGTTCAAGACCATCATGGCGAACCTACAAGCCCAGTCGAGCGAGATGGACAATGCCCTCGACGGCATCGCCGAGATCTACGCCCGCTCGCGCTACAGCCTGAGCAACCAGTACGAGGTCCACGTCGCCCCCCACGGCTCGGGCTCCTCCTTTGTCAGCTCCGTCCCCTCCTCGTCGATGAGGAGGCGAGGAGGACATGCGAGAAACAACCACGGCCAGGGCGGGCCAACATTGCAGGCCATACAGTCTGACGACGACGACGAGAACAACGGTGCCGGTGCCAAGTCTCAGAGAAAACGACGGGGTGGTAATCATCATCATCATCATCATCAACATCATGGTCGCCGCCGAAGCGGAGCATACAGCACGCTGGAGACCATCATGTCCTCGAGCAGGTCTTCGGAGGAGGACAAGACCAAGAAGAAGTCGGCCGCAGAGCTCGCAGAGCAGGTGCGCGGTCGCGCCTCGTCCAAGCCAGGTCGGAGCGGGTCCGGGTCCGGGTCCGGGTCTCCGGCCACAAGCTCGAAGAGTAATCATGCTGCCAAGAAGAAGGATGACGACGATTCCTCCAGGAACCTGACCAGGAAGCGATCCAAGTCCTTCGCCAATGCCATCATATCTGCAGATGCCAGCAGGAACCAGACAGCAGCGGCAGGCGAGGCCGCCCTGCCCCGGACTTCATCTGCTGCTGCTCTGGTGAGCGAGCCTTCCAAGCCGCAGACGTCCAGCAGCCACCTGGAGATACGGACGACGCCCAATGAGCTCTTTGGCGATGCATCCACCCAGGGCAGCCAGCCGAGCTCGACAGAGGGCAGTGACCAGACCGTGACCCAGTTCCTCCAGTGTCTGGCGCCACGCGAGGAGCCACAGCCCTCGACCTCTCTGATGTCCGGATTGGGCCACTGGGTCCCGTGGAAGGCCGCCTTCTCGAATGCCGCCGCCGCCGCCGCCGCCGCCGCCACCACCACCACCACCACACATCCAGGTGGCGCCCCTGCGGGCTCAAGCCATGCTGAAGGCAGCTTGCGTGAGCTGCTCAAGACTGTGGATACCAAGCAGAAGGGGAAGTCTGTCGAGCGGACCGAGTGATGATGGTCGATCGGTCTGCCTGTCTGCCTGCCTGCCTGTCTGTCTGTCTGTCAATCCCGGAACCATGTGTGATGAATGGATAGAACCCGGGTCTGAGGGTTCCAGGTCCTCACACATTGCCCTGTCTGTTCTGTGAGACCATTTACCATAAAAAGATGGCAAGAAAAATATCGGTGAGACCAAAGAAAGAAGAAGAAAAAAATGTCATGATCTACGACGGCATGGGGACAGAAAACTAGATATACCCAAGACACACAGGCTTTTTTTTTCTTCTCTTTTTTTTCTTTCTTTGTCTTCCCTCTCTTTCTCTTTTCTTTTTTTCTTCTTTCTCTCTTTCCCTTTGCTTATCTTCTTTCGGGCTTGGCTGGACAAGGGTATATCAAGAATGTTTTTGATGATATGATGATGAATGCAATGAGGCAAACGAGGACATGATATCTTGGGGAATGTTGGTATATTCTCTCATTTGTGATGGAAAACAACTGTTGTGACTCTCTGTACTATGTAGGGATGAAAAAGTTGTACTCGAGAAACCTGTCAGATAGTATAGACAGACACCATGGAGAACACTAAAAGGGGAGGAGGAAGTGTAAGGGGAAAATGGAGGGAAAACATGTTTTTCCCCCCCCCCTGTACAAGTGAGATCTGATCACCGTGAATGGTATGCCTGTTTGACGAGGCTGGAGTGAATATGTGCCAAATTTGTGTCCATGTCCATGTATATATATCACTGTCATTCACTGATGGCAAGGCTATTCAACATGGTCTTACAATATATGTGCCTACTTTGTTTTGATTTCTTTCCTAAGGGATCGGTCTATGGACTCGTTCTCATCAAGGCATCTTTATCTCCCTGACCAATGGAGAGAGGTGAGTGAGGGTTATCCATTTCCTCCCACAACCTGCCAACGCCCCAAATTTCTTCTTCCCCCCCCCCCTTCTTTTTTCTCCCCTCTTTTCCTTCTTCAATATCCATTGTGAAGAGACTTGATTTTCCAACCAAATCAAACCAATCAGCCCACGCAGATGTGTGTGTGTGTGTGTGTGTGAGAGAGAGAGAGAGAGAGAGAGAGAGGCGGTGTCTCTCTCTCTTTGCCTGAAGGGGCTCGCGTCGTCTTGAAGTCGAGGATTGCTTGACGAAAGTGTTAGCCCCTCTCTCTCGATTTTTTTTCTCTTTCTTTTTTTTCTTCTGTTTTCTCTTCATCATTCCCCCAAGTCAAAAACTTGCATCATAACTCTCAGGGGGAAGGGAGGGGGGGGGGGCAGGCAACACACACACGTATGTACGTGTACACATGGTTGTTGCCCCAATAACCCGTTCATCCGCAAGAAGTAAGTGAGTAGTCTTCCATTCCACCACACCATTTCCCCCTCCCCTCCCCCTTTTTTTTTCTTTTCTTTCTTTTTCGGTCTTTTTCTTCTTCTTTCCCCCCTCTCTCTCTCTCTTCCCCCCCAAAGCGGCACCAGAATCAGAACTTGCGGAACTCATACTCGGGAAACGGGATGTCATCGTCATCCACATCCTTCTCGTGCGCCATCGCCACGTCCTCATCGCTGTCCTCATCGGCCGCGACAGCCTTGCCTTTACCATTGCCCTTGCCGCCCTTGCCCTCTTTCTTCCCGCCGCCGCCGCCGCCGTCGCGGGCCCCGCCGTCCCCGACGCGGTCCAGGAACTTCTTGTACTTGTCGTAGTCGAACCCGTCCAGGTCCTCCGAGTCGTAGTCCCTGTCCGCGAGCGCCTTGAGCTGGTCGTCTGTCATGTTCTCGGGGTCGATCTCGGAGGAGGAGGAGCCGTCTGCGTCTTGGGGGCCGTTGGAGTCGACATCGTCGTCGTCGTCGTCATTGTCGTCTGAGGCGGCGCCGGTGCGCTGGAAGGCTTCGGGTGGGAAGCGGTCGTACTGGCGCAGCAGGGAGAGGAGGAGAGGGTCCTTGATGGAAGGGTACTGGTAGTTGTAGCGCGGGGCCGGCTCCTCCGAGGGCCACGGGGGACTGGGCATGCCGCCGGCCGTCTGCTGGTCCTCCTGCACGAAACCAAACGCGGCCTCGATCCTCTCGTTCTCCTTGTTCACGAGAATCGCCACGGCGCGGTCGTCCCTCTCGTCCTGCTTGTCGAGGCGCGCCTCGTTTTCGATGATCATCCGCTGCAGGTAAGGGTCCATGTCGTCCCACCGGGCGATGATGTCGGGGTCGGTGATGCTGTAGGGTAGGTGGAGGGGCTGGTCCTCCTCGATTGTGTACTCGACCTCCTCGATCTCCTCCTCCTCCTCGACAACGTCTTCGTCGTCATCATCATCGTCGTCGTCGTCGTCCTCCATCATCTCCTCATCCTCCTCTCCCTCCACAGAGTCAGGGTCATCATCATCACCATCATCACCGTCATCATCATCCAAGCCCGAGTCGGCATCCGGCGTCCTCTGGCCCGCCTCATTCTCCTCAGGCCTCGGCATATCCGGGTGCGGCTCATCGTTGGGGTTCCACGGCATCCAAAAGGCATCATCGGCGTCCTCGAACGGCAGGGCGCGCAGCTCCTCGTCGTTGTCGTCCTGGACGACGGCCAGCTTCTCCTCGCGCGTGAGCGTGGCCCAGCGGGCCTTCATGGCGTGCTTGGGCTGCCAGCTGTCGTAGTCAAAGGGCACGTTGCCGCAGCGGCCGTAGATGCCCGTGCGGCTGTGCCTGCCCCGCTCGGGCAGGGGGGGCATCTCGTCGTCGCTCATGTACATCTCGTCCTCGGTGGGAGCCAGGTTGCGGCGGCGGCGCCAGTCGACGTGGCCCCAGAAGACCATGTAGACCAGGTGGCGCTTCATGTCGAGCCGGCGGCGGACGCACTCCTCGACGACGAGCTCGTCGGGCCGCATCAGGTGCAGGTAGCCCGCGCCCCAGCCCTCCTTGTGCTCCTCGCCCAGCTCCGACGGGTGCACGCCGAACAAGGCCTCGCCGAGCACGAGGTAGTGCTGGATCACGTCCGCCTTGACAAAGTACCGCAGGCGCTGCTGGAGGACCTCCTCGGGGGTGGTGTACCTGATGCGCCGCAGCAGCTGCCACAGCGGGGTGAGCCCCCTGCGGGAGCCGAGGAACGTGTCGGCCAGGACCCTGCTGCCGGGGCCGAAGAGGGGCTCGTTGAAGCGCATCTGCAGCTTGACGTAGAACATCTGCGCGTTGTACAGGTCGCGCTCCGTCCACAGCTCCCTGTTGTGGATGAAGCCGCGCCGCAGCGCGTTGGTCGCCATGTCCATGAGCATCCACATCTTCTTGAGCGTGACGTGCATCGTCCGCGGCAGGCGGTGGCCCGCGCGTGCCAGGCACGCCAGGATGTCGCGCGTGCGCCGCTCGCGCTCGACCAGCATCGACAGGTACCTGAAGCCCGGCACGCGGCGGACCTCGCACTGCGTGGCCCTGACCTGCTGGGGCCTCGCCCAGGGCGGGTGCGGGATGGACGCGATGAGGCTCGAGTCCTTCTCCCACGTCTTGCCCGCCGGGTCGAGGATGGTGTGCTTGCCGTAGCACTTCCAGTAGAAGACCTTCCAGCCCGAGGGCGACTTGTGCTGGGCCCACGCCGCGATGGCCGACTGGAAGCGCGAGTTGACGAGGTCGTGGAAGGTGCGCGAGACCGAGTACAGCTTGACTATGTCCCTGACGCTCAGGTGCTTGGTCACCTCGATCATGAGCCACCAGCTGGAGCAGAAGGACTCGATGAGGCGGAAGGAGGGGACAAATGGGTCGCCGCCGTGCGCGGGCCCGCCGTCGGCCAGGCTGAGGATCCTGCCCGAGAAGTGGCCTCGGAACTCGGAGGACAGGCCCAGGACCGCTTCGTCGAGGGCGGCGCCGGACAGGTTGTGGAAGATAGAGTCGTAACCCGTGGCCTCGGGGCCGCCGGGTCGGTTGGGGGGCCCCTGGAGGTAGACCTTCTGGGAGTCGTTGTAGAAGTCGTGGAGCGCAGGGTGGACGCGGCGTCGCTTGCTGGCCCGCACTGCCTCGCCCATCGTGTCCCCCTCGAAGTCGGCGTCGCCCAGGTCGGCGAGGCGCTTCTTGCTGTTCTGGCTCCGCTCCTGCTCCCTCATGGCCATGTACGTGGCGAGCTTGGTCTTCTGCTCGCCGGTCAGGGGAAACTTGACCTGTCGGTTGAACTCGTTGATCTTCCCGATGGCGTCGTGATAGAGCGGGTGGTTCAGGAGGGCCTCTGACATTTCGATGTCGCCATCGCCATCTGCCTCGTTCTCGACGGCATTGTCATCGTAATTCTCTTGCTGCTGGTTGTAGTACTCGTCCGCGCCGTCGCCGTAGCCCATCTCAATGTCCTGGTCTGCGCCGTCGAACTGTTGCGGGCCCTGTTGGAATTGCTCTGCGCGCTGCTGACCAGCCGTGGAAGCCTGACCGCCCTCCATCTGCTGCTGAGGGTCCACATCTTGTTGGAAACCTCGCGCTGGCTGGGCTGGCTCGGGCCATTGCTGTGAGAAGCCCTGGGGGTGCTGACCGGCTTGGTATTGCCGTGCGTCCTGGTTCTCCTGTGGGTACTGCTGCGAGACACCATGAGGGTTCTGATGCTGCTGTCCGCCATGGTTGAAATGCTGCGCGTAAGGACCCTGCTGCTGTCCGTTCCAGCTCGTCATCGGCTGTGCGCCCGTGAACTGCTGCTGAGCCGCGGCTGAAGTGAAGTGCTGACCGCCGTTGGAAGGCTGCTGTGAGGATTGCGCAAGCAGCGACTCTCCTCCCTGGTATCCCATCGTGAAGATGCGCTCGTAATGACCAGGCTGTCGTTGCTGAGGCTGCTGGTGGTGCTGCTGACCACTACCAAGCTGCGACTGCCCACCTTGATGCTGCTGCTGCTGCTGCTGCTGCTGCTGCTGCTGATGAGAAGAAGACGAAGAAGCCATGACGTGCTCCGAGGTAGCCCGCTGCATGATGGCGCGCTGCGTCAAGACCTGCTGAAAAAGCCAAGACGTATGCCCAGGGTTGTCGGGATGGCCAGGGTGGGTGAGCTGGTAGACAGGCGGCGGCGGGGGAGGAGGAGGAAAAGAAGGAGACGCGCTGGGGTCGGCAGAGTGGTACGGTCCAGAGGAGGAGGAGGGAGCAGACTGTTGCTGCTGCTGTTGCTGCTGCTGTTGCTGCTGCTGTTGCTGCTGCTGCGCATCGGCTGGTTCGGAATGGTTCTGTTGGCTGTCTGGGTTGTTGTTGGGTTGACTGGCTTCGACCTGGTGGTGGCGTTGGTGGTCGTCACCGTTTTCAAAGTCAACTTGTTGAGTCTGCTGGACGCTGGTAAGAGGCTGGGGGCTGCCAGCAGATGATGACGATTGGTCGTCTGCCTGGGTGAGACTGGCCATTGTGAAGGATACACGACACTGTTTTTCTTTTCTTTTTTTCAAAACAAGTAGTGAAGAAGGGAAGGGGTATGTGTGAATGGCATCTCGACGCGTGTTGGGTGAAGAAGGGTGGGTGGGCAGGGCAGTAGGCTGCGTCGATTGTCTGGAGATTTTGGGAATCAGTGGAGGTTGGTAAAGAAACGCGTCGAGGTTTGCTATTGCAGAGATTACAGATTGCAAGCTTTATATGTATGTGTACACGTGATTCCACCTTGTGCCAGACAATAGAAAGGGAGAGGGGGGGGGGGGTGGGAACAATAGGTGGCTAGCTTCAAAGTTCAGACGGAGAGATAGGGGGTGGTGGGTTGAGCTGTTGCTGGATGGTTCTAGCAACCAGGCTGACTTTGGAAGAAGAAGACCGTCTGAGGTTGTTCACACCGAGGAGGCCTGGGAGGAGCTTGGAATTCAGCAAGTGTCTTCCCATATGGCCAGCTCATCACATGAGAGAGGGGAGGGGGTGTGGCAAGGGAGATAGATAGATAGAAAGAGCAAGATACTGCAGTGTGCTTATTCTCACCAGCAAGCTGGGTCTACCAGCCGTCCCAGTATTAGACTAATCCTACACCAACGCCAACCTATCTCTTCTTAATTTTCACCAGAGACCCAGAGCTTGACCTACACACACAAGCCCCCAGAAAGCCCCATAGACATGGTGGTATACAGGCATGCTGCACCCAATGTCACCATCCTGTCTGTCCTGTGCCTAACTCCTTAACATGCATGCACTGCTATCATAGGCATTGGCAAGCTATGATAACAGCATATCATCATCCTGATGACCCTCCTCCTGCTGCTGCTTCTGCTGCTGTTACCCCTGATGGGGGATGAGACTATCGATCCAGCTCATCCAGGGGCATCTCAGCATTATCATGGCCAACAATGGACTCGGCAGGCCTCCAGATCTGCAGGACATTGTCCTCAGCAGCACTGGCAACAAGCCAGGGCTCGTTGGGGTTCCAGCTGAAATCAGCCAGGTGGTTGGTGTGGCCACCATGCATGAACAGCCTTTGTGTTGTGTGTGTGTGTTTAGTAAATTTCTGGTAGGTAGGAGGTAGGTAGGTATGGATGGATGGTGGCATTTTGGGGGGTATGGTCAACTTACAGCTCTGGTGGGCCGTCTTCAGCATCCTCAGGAGTTTGCTCCTCGCCTATACGGGTCAGATCCCAGAAGACAATACGTCGGTCGTAACTCCCGCTGCCGAGGATGCCAACCTCCTGCGGGTGCCACGACAGAGAGGTCACAGCATCATTGTGGCCCTCGAGGGTGTGAACCTTCTCCTTGGCGTTCCTTATGTCCCAGATACCGATGGTCTTGTCGGCAGAGGCCGTGGCGATCAGGAACTCGGAGCCGGGGTTGAAGGCCAGCGCGTTGAGCGCGTCGCTGTGGCCTCCCTTGACCACGAGGGCGGACCGGGTGTCGTCAGACTGGCGGGTATCGATGATCTGTAGGGTCAGGTCGTCGGAGACGGTACCGATGAAGTGCTTCGCGACGGGGTGGTACTGGACGTCGTTGACGATCTGGTGGTGGTGCGTAAAGGTCCGCGAGGGCGTGACCTGTTTGCCGTTCATGGTCTTCAGGTCCCTGGACAGCAAGAAACAAAAGTCAGCACAGCGCGCGCGCACGAGAGGTCTGCCGGGGAAGGGAAAGAAAAGAAAAAAAAGAAAGAAAAAAAAAGAAGAAAAAAAACCACGCTCCCCCTGCCGGGGTCCTCAGACACCACCTTACCAGAGGCGGACGGTCGTGTCCTCACTTCCAGAGACCAGCCAGCCATCCTCGTGCGGGCTCCAGCTCAGGCCGAAGCCCTCCTTCTCGTGACCGACCAGCTCGACATCAGGGTTGACGGTGCCGGCGACGGTGGGGACGGAGCTGTGCTTGGTCCGGTTGTAGATGAGGATCTTGCCGTCGACACACAGGGTAGCGATCATATCGGGGTTCTGGGGCTGGTAGCGGGCCTTGTTGACCTCGCCGGGGTGGTCGATCTTCTGGACAATGTTCATCCGTATGGCAGCAGCCTCCTGGCCGTAGCCGCCAATCTCGCCGCGGTCCTCATCGTAGCTGTTGGCGCTCGGCTCGATGGACCTGGGGATCTCGACCTCTGCGATCTGGAGGTAGTTGTTGGCGCCCGGGGCGGTGTGGGTGCCGAGGAGCAGACGATGGACGCGATAGTTCTTGCCCTCGGGCTCCTTGACGTCGGGAAACCACTGTGTGGTCAGGGTGGGCCATTCCAGAGCGGTGCTCAGGATCATGTCGTAGAGAAAGGGACTATTTTTCTTCCACGTCTTGTACTCCTCGTTGATGACCTTCTCCTCCTGCTCGACATCCTGATCGTGCTCGACATCGACGTCCATGTCGTCGACAACGGCAGCGGGTGCCATCTTGAGTGAAAGGGAAAGAAAGAAAAAAGAAGAAGAGAAAAAAAAAAAAAGGGAGGACAGGCTGTAAGTATTGGGGATAAGCTAGATGGAAAGGTATTTTGGGGGGAGAGAGAGAGAGGAGGGGAGGGCGTCAGAGGATGGGCTGCGATACGACAGTGGACGTTACTGCTGCTGCTGCTGCTGCTGCTGTTGCTGTTGTTGTTGTTGTTATTGTTGTTGTTGTTTGAGGTTGTCGGGAACAAGGCTCGAAGGGGAGGAGGAGGGTTCAGTGAAGAGACGACGTCTTGCCCTGTCGCAAGCCAGAAGAACGCGCCTTTACGCGTTGAGTGCTAGAGCGAAAAAGGCGGGGAGGGCCGGCAGAATTTATGCCGGGCAGGGGTTCAAGCTACAGTACGAGAGCCAAGGAAAGAGCGGGTCTCAGCTCGAGCTCCCAGGGCCTTCAAGGGCTCGAACCTGATTCGTCAACAGCTCTCTCGCCCGTCCCAATGAGGAGATATCATCATGGCATGTACCAACAACAACTTTGCCCATGGCAGTACAGAACGGTGGTCACCCTGGATATTGACAGAGTATAGCAGTTCCACAGCTACAAGAACTTGTCAAATATCCCGACTGCAAGATATTTCGAGCCTGAGCATGATCAAAGGATCCTCATCAATCTCCACAAGATGCAGTATGTATGAGGGCTGGTATCACGAGATAAATGTGCATCCTCCTTCTGTATTGTAAACCATGGAGGGCATAAATGAGCAAGTTCGGCGTTGAGGACAAAGGCAGGACGACGAGCTCAGATGAGAAGAGCGTACTGCCTATGAAGCAGGTAAAAAGGCCCTCCTAAAGCAGGCTAGACAAGGGCTGTCAGAGGAGGTAATTCACTTTGCCCATGACATCCTGAACATTACATCTCTTCGTCTTGATAGAAACGGCAGAAGAAAGAAGAAAAGAAAAACCGAAAACCAAAAAGAAAAAAAGTGTAGTGTTGCCAGACTCGAACTACGCTCGAGCCGACGCCTCCCCATCCACCCGCTCACACTATGTCCAGGGGACCACAAGGAAACGCAATGGTGCGGCGTCATATACCATTGTGCCATCGTGGATTTGGTTGGCAACTTTGTGGCTGCGGTTATAAACCTATCGCTGCTCTAGGGATGGGCTCCGCTGGGTGCCCTCCTAATTCCATCTGATCTTGTCTCACAAGCCACCTACCTGCACCAACCAACGTGCCCTGGCCCTTGGCTTGTTCTCTCTCTCTCTCTCTCTCTTCTACTCTCTCACAAAAGTGAGGCCATCGCCACCACATCCTCTTCATGCCCTCATACAGATCTATCCATCCACCCAACCTCATCAGCCCCCTTCTCATCCCTCCTCCCCTCCTCTCCTCCTCCCCCTCCCTCCCTCTTCCACCTCAACACCGCAAAAGCAAGCCACCTCTTCCGCCCCGCAGGATCCTCGATCCCCCGATCCCAGGCCCACGCCCTCTCGGCCCCGTCGCAGTCCCGCTCCCAGATCCTCTCCACCTCCAAGCCCCACCGGGCCAGCCTCTCGGCCTCCAGGAACCCCCGCATCGCCGCCCGGCCCGAGTGGAACCCCGCGACACACCAGCACCGTGCTTCTGGTCCCGCGCGCAGGAACCAGGCTACCGAGCGCAGGAGGTTGTCGTGCTGCCAGGGCATCCAGAGGCAGTCGCAGATGAAGACCCTGTCGAAGGCGCCGCGGCCGGTGGTGGTGGTGGTGGTGGTGGCAGCGGCGAGAGAAGTTGTTGTTGTTGTTGTCGTTGTTGAGGAGGAGGAGGAGGAGGAGGAGAAAGATAAGGAGGGAAGGTCGCCCCACGCGTGGCCCAGGACCTCAAAGTCAGCGACGCGGGCGAGGGGCGAGTGCGCGGGCAGCAGGTTGCGCGCGGCATTGTCACGGAGGTTGGCGAGGACGGCCAGGGCAGGGTAGTCGGTGATGACGACACGACGGGCGCCGTGGAGGGCGGCGAGGAGGGAGGGGAGGGCGGTGCCGGCGCCTAGCTCGATGGTGGTGAGGCCTGTGATGTCGAAGTCTGTGAGGGGTGGGCCGAGGGGGGTCGTCGGTGGTGGAGAAGAAGGAGAGGTGGTCTTCTCCTGGGCGATGAGCGTGCCGGCCTCGACGAACTCGGCGAGCAGGAGGGAGGCGTTCCAGAGGTAGTGGCTGAAGAGCTGGCGGTCCTCGTCACCTTCGGGGTCGGCCAGGCTGATGTGGAGTGGTTTCGGGAGGTGAGGGGACGTGTAGAGCAGGCCGTGGTCGGCATCGCCATCTGGAATGAACGTGTTAGATGATATCTCTACAACAGGAGCAAGAACGGGACAAGACAGAAGGAGGAGGAGGAGGAGGAGGAGGGTCGTCCCCTTGAGGATCTATGTGTGTACAAGAAAACATGCAAGATACAACAACATCATCTTTCACAGTCAAGTCACCTACGCAGGTTCATGGTATCATCCTCAAAGACCACCCCAAGTGAGTCCCCAAAGAAGTCCTCTGGGTCCTCCATCGGCTCACCAGCCGGCGTCAACCTCAGAGCCAGCGACATGGATGATTCACACGCTCTTCTCTCTCCCGGGGGGAAAGAAAGAGATCCTTTTTTTTTTGTTTTTTTTGGATCCCTTTCGGCCGAATTTTTCCCTTCTCTCCTTTCTCTCTCCCCTCCTAAAGATATACACCGAACCAGAAGAGTGACACACCCCCTCTCTTGCCGCCCTCGCCTGTCCCTTTCTGAATATAGAGTGAGGCGGGGGTGTGTTCCCCTCCAAAAAAAAGATATTTTTTCAAAAAATAAAAAAAATAATCAAGAGTGAAGAAAAGAGAGAAGAAAAAAAACAAAGAATTATGATGTCTCCAAGCGCCGGCCTCCAATGCAGGGCCCACACGTGGGGATACTCAAACGCAAGCACCTCGCCTCACTGCTAAGCAAGTGTGTGTGTATGCAACTATAGTATTGTCAGCACAGCCTCCCACCCTTCTCACCACCACTAGAGGAATGGGGGAAGGGGGAAAGAAGAAAGAAAAAAAAAAGAGAGGATGACGCTCACACGCTTTTAACACTGCTATTTTTAGACATGCACACACACACTTACAGTCTCTTGGCCCAAGATAAGGCGCGCCCGTCTGTGCAAAACTTGCACTGCACTTTCTTAAGTAAGCAGGCTTTGGGTCGGGTTGGGTGTGTGAGATGCAGACATTCGGAGCCCCCAATTCTTCTCCCTGCAAGGCGCGCAATGTATAAAATGTGTGTGTGTCTATTTCGGTGTGGGTGTGGGGGTCGTTGAGTGGTGGTGGAATGGCCAGTTTGGGTGTTGAGGAGTACGCAAAAATTTGGGAACGGGATGTTCCCCCCTCCCCACCACCACCACCCTTCCACTGAGTTTTCTTTTCCTCTTGTCTCTTTCCTCCATTCTTACATAGGGTTAGGGTTAAGATAGTGTACAAGGTCTGCTGAAGGGAGAAGCCGGAGACCACATCTGGAGACCCGGGGTCCACCGTGGATACTGTCCGTGGTTCGGGAATCCGACGGAGGGACTCGGGCTTCGGGCCATTCTTTGCTTGACTATTGGGAATGCATTATGGTCTTCTCGGTGTGCAGAACTAGTAAATTTTTAATCTTTACACTTCCTCTGATGATGGATAGAATATGTCGCTTTTGTTGTGGGGAGAGAAGGAGAAAAAGAAAAAGAAAAGAAAAAAGAAAAACCAAAGCGGGAATTTTGACTGGTTGAGATACCGTCTGGATTTCTAAAGAACATAGACCGTATGTTTGTTTCCTGGTGTGAAGGAGAACTCCGGGCTGATTTAATACCTACCAAGCGTACCGACGGAAATAGAGTCGGAGGAATATCTTCTTGCGAGAGAGAGAGAGAGAGAGAGAGAGAGAAAGAAAAGGAGAGGTTCTGCCCAGCGACAGAAAGGATGACGGCCGCCCAAACCGCCCTCGTCACGCCCGAGCTGCTGGACACCCTCCGGGCCCAGCCAGACCTACCTGACGACGTGTGGTATCTAGTCATCGCAACAGCCCTCTGCGTCCTTAACCGGCCAGAGGAGATCCAGGCTGTCTACATGCATGCCGTGGGCGCAGGCCATGGGAAGGTCGGCCAGCAGAACGGCACAGCCATCCCGGAGGACGAGGAGCAGCTGAGGATCGCGCGGCGGATGCGCGAGGCTCTGCTCAAGACGTCTGCCATAGGCGGCATGCCCAGGGTGCGTAAGAGATGATGATGATGATGATGATGACGCGGCAGCAACAGAGGCGCGCAAGAAGCAGACAGAAGACCGAGCTCCTCCCTCTTCTCCCAGCCCACTCCAAGTCACCAGTCCTCGAGATGGGCCACCACCACCACCACCACCAGAGCCTTACCCCCCTTCCCCCCCTCCCCTCCCCCTTTTCCTCTCCCAGCCGCCCACTCCCATCCTCCCACCCCCATACACGACCAAATAATCCGATGCTGACCCAGTCTCTCCCCCCCCCCCTACACACACACACAGACTATCAACGCCCTCCAAGAGCTCAAGAAAGCAGTCCCCGCCCGCCTATCCGACGAGCCCGACAGCCCCTCGCCCACCAGCCGCCGACAAGACGTGCACGACACGCCCACGGCCCAGGTGCTGGCGCGCGGACGGCGCTTCTTCGACGCCTGCTACGGCAAGGTGGCGGGCAGGGTGATGGCGGCCCTGGACCACAGCGGGACCGAGGACCTGGGGTTGGCGGTGCGGCTCACGTATGGGTATGTGTTGAGCACAACGGCGGTCCTGGGGGAGGTTGAGACTTCTTTTGTTATGATTGCGGGCTTGGTGCCGCAGGATGTGAGTGTTTCTCTCTCTCTCTCTCTCTCTCTCCCTCTTCCTCTCTCTCATTCTCTCTGTCTCTCTTTGCCTCAGTCAGTCCCTCCCTCCCTCCCTCCCTCCCTCCACCACCCCCACCACCTCAGCCTAGCCCAGCCCGGCCGTTCCGCCTTCCTGTCTATACCGCAATGAAAGGGTCATAGATAGGAATGTACACGTGCAGCACTGCTGGCACAGGGGGAGGAGGGTGGCGATTAGTCTGTATCCGCGCACACCTGAGACAAGAAACTAATGCGCGACCCGGGGGGGGGTTTTTTCTTTTCCTTTTCTTCTTCTTTTTTCTTCTTTTTTTCTTTCCTGTTTCTAACCGAAAGAGAGAAAAAAAAAAAAAGGTGAACCCACAGCTCAAGGGACACCTCAAGGGAGCCCTAAACGGCGGCGCAGGCGTGGGACAGGTGCGCGCGGTGAGACAGGTGGCCATCCACGTGTGCGAGGCTGCAGGCATGAGGGTCTTGTCGGAGGGGGGTGGTGGGTGGGGGTGGAGGACCGAGGTTCAAGATCTCTAAAAAGAGAATGAGAGTCACAAAAGGAAGAGAGAGAGAGAGACAAGGGAATTTTTGACATCTGATGGATTTTTGCTTTCTTGATTGCTAAGCCAGGTGAAGTGAGCGACTCGAACAAAGGCCTCCCCACCCCCCTTCCCCCAATCGGGTCTCTGTGACTCGAGACTGACTTCCTGTTCATTGTTCTGGACCGCTCGAATGAAAAAATAAAAATAAAAAACGGAGGACCACAGCGGATAGGATAGGGATAGAGTTACAGTTTGGCGTTACTTAGTTAGGGGGGGGGTCACGCACACACGCACAAAAAAATGGCGGAGGGCCGAGGACGTCGAGGATTTTGTCCAAGGTCCAGACCCCCCGCCGGGTTTCGCTGCTCAGAGAGAGACCCCTTGGATGATTCCTCGGCCGGGCTAGGTTGGGCAGCGGATGCAGCGGAACGACCAACATCCGTCCGGCCCGCGTGATGGTGTCACGCACGCATGTATGTTGTACATGGTTTGTATTCTGTTGTACTATGAGGAGGAGGAGGAGGAGGAGGAGGAGGATGATGATGTGGTGGTGGCGGGTGAGATTGTACCAGAGAAAGGAGCACGCGACAATTTGATAGATAGGATTTTGAGAAAACAAACCAGACCATCATGATGCATATCCGCTTTGAGGTGCAGGCTGGTGGTTAGGGTACCATAAAATAGAGACAGAAAAGACAACACTAAACTACGGGTGGTTCGAGATGCTCCAATGCCTGGCTGGGGAAGGAACAACGTGGCCTTGGGGCTAACTAAGTTGGCACTTGCAAAGCAAGAAGCCGAAGCCACTGGCTGGGGAAGGTGGCATGGTGCTGCCTGCAGGTCGGATAATAGGAAGACCAACAGGTCAACCGACAACCCTTGGAAGGCGAGACTGACAACTCACACTACTATGTCAACTGGTCGTATTGTTGTTCCGCCAACATGCAAGACATGACATGACGATTGGGAAAGAGAAGGAAATAAAGTGAAATTTTAAAATACAAAAACATCAAGAATCAAAGGGAGTAAGTACAAAGGCCACCCGAGCGGCTTCCATGCGGATCCCATGCGGTTGCTACATGTATCGTCGTGCCTCTTGACTGCCTGCCTGCTTTACCTTCATGTGCTTACCAACATGAGGAGAAGGGGGGGGGGGGGTTTGGGCGGTGCTTGGGTGTGTGTGTGTGTGTGTGTATGAGAAGGGCAGGGTAAGTGCGTAAGTGACTGACTGAGATTGACTGAATGACTGAATGAGGGACTCGAGAACTCCCTGAACGCTGTGTGAGGGTCCTCGAGCGATGAGGCTCAAAATACCGACCGGGGGGGAGGGTTAGTCCAACTCGCTCATCCTCCTCCTCCTCCATTCATCCATCCATCCATCCACTATAGTACTCCCTCCCTCTGGGCTCTGGTCTCTGCTCTACATAGTACAATCAATTCACATTCTCTCACTGGCCTGCTTGCCCCGGGGCCCCACCCACAAACTCCACCCCACCTGGGCGCAAGTAAGCGGGATCCTGGCGGCCGCTCCCAGAGCTGCTGTGGGTTACAAGCTTCACACGAAATCCTTCTGTGGCCTCTACTCTCCCTCCCTTCCCCTTTCAATCTCTACTGATTCGCTTGCCAGTACCATAGTACGTATGTACACACACAAATCCCCTGGTCAGTCAGTCGCCCTCTTTCCGCCCCCCCCCCTCCCGGGATTGGGGGGGGGCCTCGCGTGGTCGTTACGCGGACTATATCCGTGGGGTGGGAGAGAGGACTTGTTCCCCCCCCCCTTGCCGCCCAGGGCTTTAGGCGGTCTGTGTTATGTGTTGGGAAATAAGCACACGGCCGTAGGCGGTGTGCGCAGACAGAGATAGATACATTGTACATTGTGTCGACAACTGCAGGACAGGACTGGACGGAACCGGGGGAAGGAAGAGAGAGGGGGGGGGGAGGTGATGTGGTCTGAATTCCGCGGTACCTGTGGAGATGAAGCCTCCGCCTAACATACCCAGTAGTGGAGCCAGTACAACAAACTCCTCTACAATGCTGTCTTTTCATTTTGGACAGTGTTTTTCCTTTTAATTTTTATTATTATTATTATTATTTTGGTGTTGTTGTCATCACATGTCTCAGGAACTCCGAAGCCCGCGCCCGGCTCTCGCACGATCCTTACTATAATCTTTTTTTGGGGGGGGGGAGGGAGGGGGGAAGAAAGAGAGTAAGAAAAAAATAAATTTAAAATATGACGGGCAAGGGCCAAGGTGGTTGTTGGAAGAAAAAAGGTTCCCGCAGGTGAATTAGTACTACCGTAGTAGCTGTGATGATACAGTGATGCCTAAGGCGTCTCCACGCTGAGTGGCACGTCGGTATCCCGAGTCTCGAGGGTTCCAGACGCCGACAGGGCAGAGAAAGGGCCATGTGAGTAGTACTACAGTATGATACTTTTCTTGTTCACCACTGTGGAAAATAAATAAAATAAAATAAAAAAACCACCAGACGGCATGGACGACGATGGGGTCCGGGCCCAGGCGGAGACGATACGACATTGCACATGACAGCGATACTCGACACGCACGACTCGCCGTCCGGCAAAATAACAGCACACACACACACACACACACGCATATACCATGCCCCATTGTACATACTTGCATCTGGGAGGGTGGGCATGGGTGGAATCGACCAGATCATGATCCACCCCTCGAGGGCAGTACGCATGATGACCAAAGGGAGAAAAAAAAAAGAGGGGAAAAAAAAGAAAGAAATCACACACAGGTTACTATGTACTGCGCAGATACTATACCAGAGCAATACACACACACATACACACACACATACACACACATTGACATCTCACGAGATACTCGGGAAATTATCGGAACCGACCACCGCGTACCGATCCCTCCCCTTTTTACAACAACAACAACAACAACAACAAACCCCGTGTCGCCAGTCTGTCACGAGAAGGGTTTAGGAAGGGGGTGGTGGTGGTGGTGATGGTGGTGGTGTTGGACTTGCCCTGGATAGACAAGAATCCTCCTTGTGTAACCCGAAAATGACCCCATACGTGTATCATATATATGCGCATTGGTACTTGGGTAGATTGCTACACGGGCCAAGTCGCAGGACAGGATCTCGCTCGCCTTGTACACACACAAACCAACCCCCCCTTGGCACTATCATCTCGAATCCTTCCCAATGTTCCCCCCCACCCCCCCCTCCAAGAGGTAGTCATGAGTAAGTAAGGGAAAAAGGAAAGGGGGGGAGGAGGGGGGGGGTCTTGTTGAATTTGTGCCACAAAAAGCCTTAACTGGCGAGTGCCGGGGGGCCGGTGTCGATGACCAACAAATAATCTCGGATACTATTGTTCATGGGTTTTGCGGCGACAAATGGCCTGCCCTGGAACTGTGAATAGTTTTGGCTGGGCTTGGGCTTGGGCTTGGGCTGCTGACGGTAACTCGCCGACTTTTGACAGACTGGTACCACGACATCTGTCTACCTGTACTGGTACGCATGAAATTTTGAGACATGCATCACCAGGTAGGAGGGAGGGAGGGAGGGAGGGAGATAGACAGAGAGAGAAATGGGCGGGCGGGCGGGCGCATGTCTCAGGCCACACACACACACACACAGAGAGAGAGAGCGACCCACCTGATCTGAACACTTGCACACGTGTGCGTTGAACGAGAAAGAAAAGAAAGAAGAAGGAAGGAAGAAAAAAGATTGGTCGCCGTCCATGTCCGCCGCTCTCTGCATCTCTCCACATCTCTCTATCTATCTATCTCCATATTCGCAAACAAACCCATTTCTGGATGATGATAAACAGAAAGAACACGCGTGCCATGCATTCTACAAGGGCAACACACACGCCCCCACTCACTCATGCGGTTGGTTTGGGTCCTCTCATGGGTACATACATGATGGAGACCAAAAAAAAAAAAAAAAAAAACAACAACAAAAGTTGAAAGTACCCCGCTGGCCGCTGGGGGGGGAGGGGGAGGGTGGTGGTTCCGCGGTCCCTCTTTTTCTTTTTCCCCCTTCCCAAATCTCGGATGTGCCATGTGCCGCTGCAGCATCCTGGGCTGGGCGATGGCCGGACCCTCCCAGGGTCTGTTGGCTTCTCTCGCTTAGGCGGATCGTGCATGTGTGTGTACATGGCAAGTGGGGGAGGGGGCCAACTTCCTATTCCCTGGCAAAAGGAAGAAAAAGAAAAAAGAGAGAGAGAGTACGGCGTAATGTACAATGAATGAATCGCGTGCAGCCTCAGCCCTGAAAGAAGGGAAAGGATCCAAAACCATCGTCACGGTAGTATTAAGATGGACATTATCCACGTAAGTACGTCTCCGGTCGATCCGTGGCGTGCGTGTGCGCGTGTGCCTGGGATTGGAGGGGGGAGGGGGAGAATCACTAATCAAGTTCGGATCTTGGATACTATCGTGCATGGTTGATTGCGTACTATATGCAATATGTACAACATAGTATAGGGACAAAACACATGCTTCAGATAGCCATGTACAGTACATTGTAAGTAAGTAGACTGTGGATCTTTGGAAAAAACGAAGAGTAACACCAATTATTTTTTTTGATTTTTTTTGAAGTGAGACAAGACCTGGTTAATTGTTGGGAAAGGAGGAGGGAAAGGAAAAGTTGGTTTGGTTGGGTGGGGGGGCTGGCTATAGTGGCTGTAGTACATAGTGTATCGATGACAGGCCCGTTCCCTTTCCCAAGCCCGACCGCCATACGAAGCAGCAGCAGGCAGGATCAAGAAGAGAATTGAGTACATGTACGCCTTGAATGCCAAGATTGGGCACTAAAGAAGAGGAGAGCCCACATCCAAATCACATCATTCATGATCATCATCCCACCCTTCCCCCCCACCTCCCATCAAGATCAACAGCCCAGACCAGAGAGAGACACACGCAAACGAGAACAAGACAGGAGCACTAACTACTATTCCTGATGATGATGATGATATGGGCAAAATTCCAAGGCGGGCTGTGGACGGGCTGGAGAGCGGGCGGCGGGGGTGGTCTCATTAGGGAACCCTTGTCTCGCAGGGGTGGCGGGAAGGTTAAAGCTACCACTCTGTCGGTGTCGGCGGCCTTCTTGTCCTCCCCCCCCCCTCTCCCCTTCCTGCTTCTCTTCCGCGCCAGTAGTACTTTGGACTTTTGTTTATCCCTACTTATGGGTAAGTGTACTTAAAAGGCTACTACTATATGGGATGGGATTGCAATCCCACCAAGTAGAGTTTGAAATCAATCAGCACGTGCAACCAACCATGCTGGGGGGGGGGGAGAAGGAAGAAGAGAAAAAATAGAGTTTCAGGCAGCGAGGGGAATTTTCTTCCCCCCTTGCTCAGAGGCTTAATTAAGAAAGGATGGGAAAGGAAGGAAGAGGGGGGGGGAGGGGCCTCATGGTCTCATGACCACCAGACCAAGCACCCTGGAGATGAGATAGGGTTCCTGGGAAGGATGCCGAATAGACGAGAAGGAAGAGAGACAAGAGAAGGACGGGGGGGGGGAATGAACAGGCCGTGGGAAGAAGGCGGGGGGGAGGGAAGTGGGAAAGACTCGTGACGGAAAGGGCCCAAAAACACGGGTGCTCGTTGGTTTTCGTCACAAGCGGTCGGGAGGGAGGGGGCTTATGCTCATGCACGTAAACCTTACAGAAGAGAGACAAAACGCAAATAGCAGGTCCAGAGCGTCGGGACGAAATGGTGTCTGCACGACCTCGTAATCGACATACGGTAGCGCCGCAGACAACCATCCATACTTATGCACGCGCGGGATGATCAAGGCAGCATAGGTTCGGGGCCAAGAAACCAAGGGGAAGAAAAAGAAAAAACAAGGGCCACGAGACAGACAGAGAGAGACTAGCTAACTAATACGATGATCTTCTTTTCTTCTTCTTCTTCTTGTTGTTGCTGCTAGAATAGAACTTGACGCCAAAAGCCCAACAGATAGATGGGTGGCGCCGCCGCCGGGGGGGGCCCACGGCTCTGGAAAACCAGCGGTCACCGCTTCTCCAGCCAATGTTTTTTTATTTTTTATTTTATTTTTTTAGATCATCTTTTTTTCTTGTCTTTCTCTTTCGCCCGCCCCAACGCCCACGCCAAACAAGTGTTGGCCCCCCCCCTTCCCGCTCATTCTTCGGGAGCGGCAACTCCCATCGCGGGTGCCATGCTGTCGGTGTCGAGGGGAACCAGGGCTCACCCCGTCACTCACTTACGCCTCAGCCCTCGATGGTCTCTTTTCTCTCTCTCTCTCTCTCTCTTTCTCTTTCCCTTTCCCTCTCCTTTTTTGCCCCTCTCGCCCTAGTGGCAGATCTGCGCACGGGACAGGGAGGTAGGTGGGGGACGACAGATAGACTATAGTAGTCCAGTGACTAAAACTCCAAGGGACCGACGACGCCACATGAGAGAGCTTCTTTTTTTTTTTTTTGTGTGTGTGTGTGTGTGTGTGTGTGTGTGTGTGTGTGTGTCTGTGGCTGCTATGTAACTCTCGGCAGATGAGGTTTTGTTGGGTTGGTTGATTCTGGCGCCGGCCCCAAAATCAGCCCAGACACAAGCCCATATTCACAAGCGGCGGCCGCATTGGGAGCGGAGGAGGAGGAGGAGGAGGAGGAGAAGAAGAAGCAGAGAAGCAGAGGGGAGGGAAAAAAAAACAGGGAGAACAAGACGAGATTCAGGGTCGGCGTCCCCTCGGCCTCCGTGGTCGTCAGCACCAATAGTAGTGATAGCTTTGTGTACCTGAAATCCTGGGCTTGTGTAATGGTGGTACGGAGTTAGTTTGCTCCAAGAGAAGTGAGGGGGCAGAGATACAAAGGAAGAAGAAGAAGAAAAAAAGAGAGTAGACAGTCACACAGAAAGGGGGGGGGGTGGTAATTGTTCCTTTTTTATTTTATTTTTTTATCTTTCCTTCTCCTTCCCTCTCTCGCTTTTTTCTTCTCTCCCTTTTATCCTTTTCTTGTCTTTTAGAAAGATACAAAGACGTAGAACCAAGAATCACTTGCAACTTTTGCCAGAATCACTGCTTGACTGCTTCGGCTACCCTATACACACACTCCTGTGGAACTCCAATTTCATCTGTCAAGTCACGGGGCGGCTGGGGACATCAGCTTACTGATTCCCGCCCCCTGCCAGGAACGCCTTGACACCTCTCTCTCTCTCTCTCTCTCTCTCTCTTTTTTCTTGGGGGGGGGCTTGAAAATACTGTCCTAAAATAAAAGGTACTGTGGTATCAAGTTCCAAGTCCCAGTACGTCAAAAATTGTATAGTAGCACGAGATATTCCTTCTTGAAAAAAAGCCCCCCCGCCCCGCCCGCCACCACCGCCGCCTCCCCCCCTTCCCGCCTCTTCTGCTCGGCGATAGCCTTTTTGGCTTCCACCCAAAGAAGAAAAGAAACCCCCCCCCCGAGACCCGGGACCGGAAGACTGGCTATCCGGGAGCCTGGACTGGGGATCAGCGGACCAACCATGTGCGCTCCCAGGGTTGACCGGTTCCAGTCGCTTGGGTCATCGAGATTGCGGGAACGTCGGATGCTGGGGGGGGGGGAAGGAAGGGAAGGGGGGGGCAGGGTTGCATCGATCCCAAAAAAAAAAAGGAAAGGAAAAAAAAGAGGGACGAGTAAAAAGAGAGGGATGAGGGAGTGGGAGAGAGGAGAAGCGCGCGAAAAGGAAAAAAAAAAAAGGAAAAAAAAAGAGTATAGTAGTGTTTAACACGGTTGTGCTATAGAACATGGATAGGCGTGGTAATTGGGGCCCATTGCACAGGGGCCCTTAATGGGGTTGCTGTTGTGGTACAGTGGTGTAGTAGTGGTAGTAGTGGTAGTAGTACCAAGTAACTATGGGGTATTAGTGTACTATAGTACTTGGGGCTTTCCAAAAATAGAGAGCGCTGGGGGTTGATCTTTGTTCAGGGTGCAGTAGCGTTGGCTTGCACCGCAGGGCCCGGTAGAGAGGTTGCCCTAGGGGTGCCCTAGCCCAGCCCCCCAGCGCCGATGGATAATAACCAACAACAAGCAGCAGCAGCAGCAACCAACAGCCAACAGCCAACAACCAACAACCAACAGGGGAGCGGGAGGGGGGGGGGCTTGTATCATAGTACCGTAGTACTATACCCAAGTACTAATGGTACAAGGTCTTGGGGGAAGAGAGGAGAGGATGGAACGTGGGGTTAGCGAGCGAGATGGGGCCCAGATCGAATTTCTGATGGGAAAATAACATAGGTACTCTTTTCTCATAGGCTCCTCCTGATTGTAGGGCGGAAGGATTGCGCATAGCACCTCTCATCTTGTTTTCTTTCCTCTTTTTTCTTCTTCCCCCTTCCGTCTGACTCAATACACACACAGGGCTTGCACATATGAACCACGGTACTGGGGAAAGGGGTGGGGGGGGGAGGTCCTGATTCCAAGCATGCCATGATACTGTGCGATTCTAAACAGATACCCCCCCCCTTCGATGCTTTTCTGTCTCTCTCTGTCTCCCTCTCTCCCTACCGGATTCTCGGTGAACATCATCATGCCTGACATCTTGTTCTGCATGTGTGGAGACCAAGAGATCGGAATGACAAAAGTCCCTTGAAAAGTTTTGGCAAGTCATGTACCGGGTGGTGTCAGCCACCCCTCCCCCCTCCCACACACACACACACATACCATGCCGTGTCTCGCGGCGTCATCAAGGAAAAAAACTACCGGGCGTACTACAAATTTTCGGTGTGCATATGTGTGTGTGCGTGTCTTTCCTTCATTTTTCAGCGGCTTGATACGATACCGCCAGGGGAAAGGCGGGGGGGGGGAGGAGGAGGAGGAGATCGGCCCCAACACTAGCCACGCGGACAGAACAACGTGTCACATTCTCATCTTGCGAAGAGAGAGGGAGAGAGGGTCATATGAGACGCCTCGGCTATTCCTTCTGCCACCGTCGATCTGCGCCGACACGTACGTATGGTTTTCTTTTTTTTTTTTTTTTTTTTTGGGCGGGAAAGGAAGAGACAACAACAAGTGGCAAAGAGCTACGGGGCGATGATAATGACGGGGTATGTACATGTCTCACACGGAGAGAGTGTATGTGTACGCGCCTTGGCGTCGCCACCATGCCCTGAGAAGTGACCCTTTAGGATGTTTTAGACGCCAGACAAGCCCAAAGAAAGACACACCGAGCAAGCAGAAAATTTTTTTTTTTGAGCGGCCCCCAAACTTTTTTTGCAAGCGCGCGGAAGACGCCTCTATTGGGTGCGCGGCCCAACAACAACACACACACATGCATGCAGGCAGGGGGGGTGGGAGGGCGTGTCGACCGGCCATCGCGGTTAGTGTAAGTAAGCCAAGGCAAATGGCTGAGCCCTGGTCCGGCAGATACGGTAGTAGGACCACGTGGCTTTGCTAAACCCCATCTCATCTCCCTTCTACCCTCCCACTCTTGTCTCATACCAGTGCCAGCCACCGCTTCTCTCTCTCTCTCTCTCTCTCTCTCTCTCTCTCTCTTTGCCGCACCGTAGTTACTGCTGCATACGGTGGGGCCGTGTTTTGAAATCTGCGGTCAGCATACAGGGCAGGAGGCCGAGAATGAGGGATGTACAGTACCATGGGACAGAAGCAAGAACCTTCACCCCTTCCCTTCACTACCTGGGTCTTGCGTATATGCGTGTGTGTGTGTGTGTGTGTGTGTGTGTGTGTATCTGTTTGTGGTTGCGCCCGCCTTGGGCTGACAGGGCGATCAGGCAATCCAAAAAAACCAACCCTCCCTTCTCGGCCAGGAATGGCAACCCAACCCAACCCAACCAACAAGCGGGACCCCCAGGCGATCATGTCGGCAGCAGGGCCTGACGGGGGTTTGTTTTACACAAACAAAGAGAGAAAGAGCAAGGGATGTGACTTTTTATTTTTATTTTTTTGTTCCTGTCAATCGTGCTTGCGTGGGGAAGAGATACAGAGAGAGAGAGAGAGAGAGAGAGTATACCATGGTACTCTATGGGCAATCTGGTAAGGCTGGCTCTTGTGGTCCACTTCCTCCTTGAGGACCACCCTGCGACCTCATGGCCCCCTTGTTCCGAGACTGGGGGAGGACGAGTGTTGTTCTTGTTGTACCATAGTACAGTTGCTATACATGCCATGGTAATAATGTACGTACAGTGTGAATCACCTAAAAGTGTGCTTTTTTCCCTTATGTACTATGGTCAAAAGTGTGAGAGAGGAGAGAGGGAAGGAAAAGGTCCTTTTGTCTGACCGTGGTCGCACTGAACCCACAGACCCACCACAAGGGAACAGGAAGAGCGGTCTCGCGGGTCTCCTCCTCCCACCCAAGTCCAGTCAGGTGGAACAAAAAGAAAAAGAAAAAAGAAATAACATTTCCCACAAGTGCCGTAATGGGAAGATCCAGATTGCTACAGGCTTTCGTGACTGGTCCCAAATACGTCTGTCCTGTCCTTGTTCCGCCGTGTTCCGCGGTAACGAGTCAAGAAAAGGAACAAGAAGGGGTGGAGGGGGTCTGCAACAAGGGCTTCCGTACCACACCCATGAACCAAAGACCTATAGTAGATTCACCCTTTCTCAACTATAACTTCCCACGTGGTGCAGTTGCAGTTATAGCCCATTAAGGGGGTTTGTATAGACGGGGAAAAAGAGAAGGAGGGAGAGAGAGAGAGAGGGAGAGAAGGGGAGGCTACGGGCTTGGCGCCTGGGTGAGTGACTCTTTTTGGGGTAGTAGTCTGAGTAAGCAGGCGCACACTGTAGGAAGGAAGCATCGAGGATAGATTGCATGCATAGTGTTATGCAGACACTCACAGAGAGAGAGGGAAGGTGAGACCTTGGGTAGTAGTAGACACATGTACATTATTACTTACGGCCATACAACCCGAGAGTGAACCAGCCGCCCCCCCCCCACCCCCAAAACCACCTGCACGGCGCGTGCTGGGGGGCCTTAGTACCCAGGACGTACCACATCATCATCATCATCAGACCATGTGGCAAGCTTGTATGTTCATCTCAAAAATAAAAATAAAAATTCAAGTGCTGTTTGGGGACTTCTCTCTCTACCCTGCTTTTCCGGCGTTCCCGCACCGGACGTGACCTCGACTCGAGCGAGAACCCCTCGATCCGACTCGGGCCCGAAACACCACCACTCTAGCCGGTCTGGTCCAATAGAACGAACGAGGCCAGGGGTCTACAAAAGATGAGAGGCGGCGATACATGGAATCCACCCCGGGGAGGAGAAATGGTGCTCGTTTGCGCATCAACAGCGCCCGCCCTGAGAGAGCATGAGAATAGTAAATAATAGACGAATGATTACAAACGTGGTACCCGCCCATAACAAAGCGTGGTATTCCTGCTTGCTCAGGGGCTTGCATCAATATCAAGGAATCCTTCCGGCCGCTTCTTAACTCCCTCCCTCCCTCCCTCTCTCTCTCTCTCTCTCGATGTGGTTGACGGCCAGCCCCCCCCCCCCACCCTCCGACTCCTTCCTTCCTTCTTGGCAACAGGAACAGAACATACAACCAGGCAGGCAGGACACATGACACTCGTCACCAGCGGATAACTCCCCCCTGACCCTGAACCCTCGTCTTCCTTCCGACAAGGTCTGGGCCCATGGAGGCCGGTGATCCAGTGCCGTGCGTGCTGCCACCTTGCTGCTCGGTCGCGTATGGCAATCGACTGGTCACCGCGTGCCGGCGACGTGTAACTCAAAATCCTCCCGCGTTTCAACATCGCAGCCAACATGCATCGGTCAGCATATCTGAACCGTGGGCCGCCACCGCTCGAGAAGGGGGTGGTAAGTTGACCGACCGACGGACTGACGGACTGACTGACCGACCGGATGGACCATTCACGTTAAGAAAGGTACAGTAACCTACATAGTACCTACCTCAACCCCTTCCCACTCTCTTGCATATACCATGGCACAATGGCCCCAGCAGGAGGAGGAGGGGCTGTCATCTCAGCCCTACTCTCCAGGAAAGAACCCCCCCCCCCTACACCAACACACACAATGTCCCAACAGGGCGCCGCCAGACCGCTACCCGAAGGATTCTTCGAAGGATCGCCTATACTATAAAACTCGTATACAATCCTACTACTACTATGCAACTATGCGCGAGATGCGACGAGATCCTTCCGACGACCAACAGGTCGGCCCATTCTGGTCAAAACGCGGTTAGCCAAAGCGTCGCAGCCTTGCTGATGATGAGGGGGACCGAGTTTAATGTTGCATCTCCCTTTTTTTTTTTTTTTAATCTTCTTCTTTCGTACGTATGCGTGCATGGAGAGAGAGAGAGAGAGAGAGAGAGAGAGTCGGTTTCCTCATTGGCTCTAAATGCCCTGCATAGACGCCAGACAATATTTTTTTTAGCCCACCATGCAGGTGCATTGAAAGGGGGGGGGCGGCTTTCAACTTGCCCGCAGGTCATCGCCTCCTTCGTTCTTCTTTCGAAGTATGGCATGTCTGACCGTGACAAGTCGGGTCTCTCCTCTCCTCGACCCGCGGGGCTTGGGTGGTGGTGGTGGTGGTGGTGGTGGTTTACACACCCACCCTTTTTTGTGTTCCTTCTACCTCCACTACCACCAAGATATCATCCATCATTTCTTGTGACGAGACGACCCGTGCCGTACCTGGGATAATGGTTCCAAAATGACAGCCACATCAGCGCGGCCAGGCGCATGTCGCCCACGAGGCAACCCTGTCTTGTCTCATTGACAAGGGGGCTGGCCTGGCCGCCCGCCCCCCTTCGATCTTACTCATACTATCTTAGTACCATTGACACCTTTCCATATCCGCCGCCGCCGTCTCTCTCTCTCTCTTTCATGTTGGTCTGGTTTGCATTTCATGGGCTTCTATCATTGGTGAGAATCCGGCCCCCAAAAACGTGTGATGATGATGATGATGCTGCTACTCCTGCCCGGCTTCTCGACCTTGTCACTCCCTTGATCATCTGCCGAGTGGACGTCAGCACTCTCCTTTGTTTTGTCTCTCTCTCTCTCTCTTTTTTTTCCTTCTTCCTCCTCCTCCTCCTCCTTCCTTGTTCTCTAATCTCTTCCCTAGGATTAGCATAGCGAAGAGAGGGAAAATTCATTGCCCTCCCGCCCTCTCAATCTGATGCATGGCCCTTTAGTACATACCACAGCAGTAATTTAGTCAGTAGCAGCAGCAAGTTATCTAGTGGTGGCCAAAGTTAAAGTGGTACGGTGGTGTGGTAAATGAGTAGGGGCGTCCCCTACTATAAGCCCAGGCCCTACTCTCGCCAACGCATGGACACTAAACCCATTCAACACGGATCATACCGTAGACCGGGCGCTTTGGGCCCCGATGTCCACCACCACCACCCCCCCCCCCCCTCGTCCTATTCCTTCCTCGCCTAGGAATTTGAGCAGCAGCAGGGCACAGGGTCCTTCCGGCCGAGACAAAAAAAAAAAAGCAGGAGCAAACAGCAGGAGGAGCAGCAAGAAAGAAAGAAAGAAAGAAAGAAAGAAAAAGAAGGGGAACAAAAATTGGGCAAGGGCTAGCCTTTTGGTTCGCGTGCGAGACGACGCAAGCCATGTCTTGGGACGACGTGCATAGACGAGATAAAAGGGCAGGTCACCTGGGGCCGGCGGAAATATCTATGATGCTTTCCCCCACCCCTTCGGTACCAGAGGGTTGCATGGTTACGAATAGAGAGAGGGAGAGAAGGGGGAGAGAGAGAGAGAGAAAGATGAGAGACAAGAACAAAAAAGGTTATTTTGAAAACAGAGGCACACAAAGACAAATAGCTAGCTCGAGAGGAATGCCGGGGCCGCAACAGGCACATCCCATCCAAAATTTACGGGACATGGGTTTTTTTATATTTTTTTGTAAAAAAAAAAACTTTAATTTGTTCCTTGACATCTTTGGCTTTTTCCTTTAATTTTCTAACTTGCTGTTCTTCCTGCTAGATGGCGGGGTTTAGTAAAGCAAAAAAAAGGGTAGTAAGAAGGAGGAGGAGGAGGAGGAAAGCCCACTGCTAAAGCCAAAAAAAAAAAAAAAAAAAAAAAAGAAGAGAGAGAGAGAGAGGCGCCCGCCAAGCAGGCAGCCAGCAAGCAGGGACCCAGTCAGTTCGTCTGTTGATCAGTAGGAACTGTTCCTCGCTCGTGGTCAAAGTCCGAAGGTTGAGAAGAGGGCGGGGGGTGGGGAGGGAGAGAGAGAGAGGGTCCAGGTCTCCACCCTCTCTCTCTCTGTCTTTCTCTCGCACGCGCTCTCGCCAAGTTGCAGGGACGAACCAACGAATGAAGCGAAAACGAAAACAGAAGCTTTTGGGGGCGATCCGGCCTGTGGTATAGCATCATCGCCTCGCTGGTTGGTTTTTGGTTTTTTTACTTTCTTTCTTTCTATTGTGGACTTTTCCTATGGGGGGGGGGGAAGATCCCCGACTGACACTAAAAATTGAGAGGGGCGGGGATCTCCATTCATGATTGAGCTAGCGGCGCTTCGTCGTTGGACAAGGAGCGATCTCGAGGGAGGACCGGGAGGGGGGGGGGTGGGAAACTTACTATTTGGTAACCTCAGAATGTGATAACAGTCGACAGGATACGGAGAAGGCGGGAGATTACACACACACTCATCACCCCTTCTCCCTCCCACCCCCCGGCCCGCCCACACACACACACACACACCCCTGTGGACTCGGAGAGATCGAGATAACCGTGGCGGAAGGGGAAAAGGAAAGGAAAGAAAAAGAAAGGAAAAAAAAAAGGTAAAAGATGATAAAATTTCCCGGGGTGGGGTGGTTTGGTTTGGACTGGTTTAGGGTCCCCCCCCCCCTCGTGCTGGCTGTGCTACGTACGGTACGTGCTTGCATCGTACATGTAGTGACATTGCAGCAAGAACTGGGAAGGGGGAGGTGGCTTGCGTCGGGAGTTCGAGGGGAGTGGAGGGTCCATACCGAGACCCAGCAATCTGGAGGTAGCCTGGATAAACTATTGGATGACGTGAATTTGCTGTTTTTGGGGGGGGAGGGGGGGACCCGGGGCCCCAAAAAGCTGGTCACGGTTTCGTTCGTCTGAAAGAGGATAATGGGCAGTAAGTAGTTAATAAGTAGTAGAAGTAACAGTAACTAATTAGAATAGATGATGATGATGATGATGCACGCGTGTTGCGTACAGTTTTGGTTCTAGGTCGCATCCACCGGCGTCGAGGCCTTAAGCCAGTTTTGTTGTTGACGTTTCCGCCCCAAGGACATGATGAAGCCCATCGTGGTTTAAGGGCCTCCTACTAAAACCAGGACCGTCCCAAAGGTCGATCCGAAACCAACCCCCATTCATTCAAGGCTCAGCACGTCAAGATCTCGATAGCGAGTTCTCTGGGATGGATCTGCAAAGAAGGAGAGGGGACAGTTGCCCTGCCCAGCCCTGCCCGCCCTGCCTTGCTTTCTGCCTTGTACATACTATTGAGTACATCTTGGCTGATCTGCAAACGCCCCCCCCCAAAACCGTGGATCTTGGTTGCAAGGCGGTGGGGAATCCGGATCACATGAAGCCGACGGCGATAAAATTCGTCCATCCCGCCTTGTATTTCCATCAAACCCTTGGAAAATGGAGAGAAGGAGAAAAAGAAAACCCCCCTCCCCATTCGGAAAATAAGGTTTCAGGCAGCAGCGGAGACCCGGAGGCAGGGGGAATTGTGTTCTTTCCTCGAGAAGGGGAAAAAAAAAAAGTGGAACTGCCATCTTTTTCTTGTGTTTTGTTTTCTCTTTTCCTCCTTTTTTTTCTTCTTCTTATTTTGAGCTGACCAATGAGCACCTCACATCCAGACAAGGGCTCGACCACCAACATCTCGCATTCGAACCAATCGCCCTCCAGACCATTGTGGGCCCGGGCAAGGGTCCCAAGGGTACGTAAACCACACACACCCCCCCCGCCCCTCCCAATACATACTGTACACACATACAAGTTGATGGTAGTGTGTAGTGTAGTAGTATTATCTCTCCATACGGCCGTACGTTCTCTTTTATTTGTTATGTACTTCTCTCTTTTCGTGATCGCCAGACCGGCTCAGACACCCCCCCTCCTCTTTCCACCCCCCCTTCCCCTCTCCGCCCCGCTGCCACAAAAGCAAGAAGAGAATGACAGGAAGAAGAGAAAAAAAGTGGCTATCCCGCCTCAGTGGCCCCCCCCTCCCTTGACCAAATCTTTCTCGAGATGCGACAGGTCCTTTTCTGACCCGTGCCCTGGTAGGGGGACTCGCCAATCAACCCACATATCCTGGCTGTCTCCGGCGATGGCATCATGGTGTGGGTGTGTGTGTCTCTCTCTCTGACCCGCCCGGCTGCCCTCCCTGGGTGCAGCGCAGCTAGAAGAGGGCGCCTCGAGTGCGGGTTCGCTCAAGGAAGGGAAAAAAAAAAAAGAAAACAAAAAGCACTGTTGCTTCTGAACCAACCACTTCCCTTGGTACCAAGATTTTCATGTACATACATGCTGTTATAGTAAAAGTAACAGTAGTATTACAGTCATCTCTCTCTCTCTCTCTCTCTCTCAAACTGGCAATGCACAGGCCTTCTCGCTTCTCTTACTTGCAGCGGCAGCGGCAGGCAGAAGAAAGAAGAAAACCAACCAAGTTTTGCGCATATCATGCAGTTTGCTTACTTGGAAGTGTTGCTTTTTCCCTCCTCCACTTTCTCTCTCGTCTTCCTCTTTACCATCATCTCCCACCACCCATTCACGCACCCACCAACCAACGAGATTCAGACACACACACACACCCACCCACCCACCCATCCATCCATCCATCCACACCCCCACGGCGCCGACACGAGCCGGTGAGGCAGGGCCAAGTAAAGTATGTAACTAATGTACGTATGTGTGTGTACATGGGTTTTTTTAGCAGCGTTGCAGTGCAGAACCGGTCAGATCGATGGGGTAGTACCGGTATCAGAAAACGGGGGAGGGGGAGGGGGAAAGAGGCTTAGATTGGGGGGTATTATTTTCCTTTTTTTTTTTCTTTTTCTTCTTTCTTTCTTCAATCTTCGGTAGGCCCTGCCTGGCCTTTTGCCCTGCATGATAGCCGCCCGCCGCTGCGAAGTCCTGCGCCCGCAAATCAAGCCACGGGGGGGGGGGGTGGGGCGGGCCCCAGTTCACGCCGGGGCTTGAGAGGGGAGAGGAGAAGGGGGGGGGCGGGAGTTAGCATGTATGCGTGCGGGAGCGAGGAAAGAGAAAGAAGCCCCCCCCCCAAAAAAAAAGGCGGCACAGAAAGAGAAAGAGAAAAGAAAAAAGAAAAAAAAGAAGGTGATGATGATCCTTCGCTAAATTCGTGTTGGCATACATACCATCCAGCATTTTCCTACTCACACGCACGGGAGAAAAAGGCGGACTCAATTCCGCGATGTTGCCGCTGCCGCTGCCGCCTACTCTCCCTATCTCTTTTTTGTGCCTTTTCCTTTTCCTTTTTTTTTTCTTTCTCTCTTCTTTTCAAGAAGCGATTGCATTGCAGGTCGCATCATTTTCATGGCTATAAAACTTTGCTGCAAATCTGGGGCGCTTGTATAGTACAGTAGATGAGGTAAGCACGGTGGGCTTAGTAGTAGTAGTGATCTCTGAACTGGTGTTTTTTTTTTTGGAGGAAGGGGGGGGGGGGTTTCCTCGGTCCTATCAGAGAGGTCGGCTTGTTCCCCAAAACGAAGTGATGGATGATAGATAGATAGGGAGCTCTTTGGCTCTCTGTTTGGCTCGGGTGTTGCGATATTCGTTACTTCCATTGAAGAAGCCGAATATCCGGTGTTCATGCACGCCTGACCTTGCTACTCAAGTGGCAAACAGCGGGCAGAAAAGTTGGGTAAGTACGTAGTGATAGTAAATAGTAAGTAGTACTTGGAAACATCGTGCATTCCAAAGCGGCACAGGTTACTGGGTAGATTACGGGCCTCTCTGGCGATCGTCTCTCTTTTTTTCCCTGTCTTTTTCTTCTCTCTGCGTTTCTTTTCGGTCTGTCTGACATACATTCCCCCACCACCCCCCCCCCCAACCCACCCTTTTCTCTCCTCAGATTGAGTACTGTTCCATGCAAAGCAACCCTACCAGCTCGGCACCTCTTATGGCCCTTGCAAGCCAATTCGCCAGTTTCAGACCAACCCCTTCCCTCTCCCTCCCCCTCCCCCCGGGCGCCCCCCGGCCGTGCGGGCGCCGGAACACGAGCAAAGGGGGAGGAGAAAAAAAAAAGGCTTTCTGTTTGGCTCTTGATGCCAGCTGGAAGGAGACCCCATTGGGATAAGTCAATGCAAAAAAGAGAAAAAAACAAGATGCTGACTGTGCTCGGGGGAGGCTTGATAGGCCACGAGGGTGGGCGGGGCGGCCGCAAGTTTTGAATGATGATGATAATGATAGTGATAATGATGAGGATAAGGGGAGGGTAAGGCCAGGGGTGGACAACAACGGGATTGCAAGGAAAGAAAGAAAGAAAAAAGAAAAAAAAAAAAGGGTTCGGATTTCCTTGTTCCTGCAAGGCGTGCACATCCCCCCGGAAGCAGTCCGTGCCGGTTGGTCATCACGACCCTGTTTTACTGCCAAATTGGAAGGATCAGCGAACGAGGAAAAAGAAGAAGAGAGAGAGAGAGAACACAAGAAACATCAAACACCAACAAACACGGGTGGATACGACGATCAGATGGAAAAGCAGCGGTGGGGAAGGTTTTTTTTTTTTTTTTTTTTTTTTCCTCCCCCGACCAAGGGACAGGGTAACATCCTCTATCGCACATCATCATCATCATCCAAGCATTATTGTACTGATCTGCACGAACGGGAACCAAGCCTCATTCCCGATTCCCAAGAAAAGAATACAACAACAAGAACACGGCACCCTGCCCCCGAAGACGAGGAGAGGATTACCTTCCTTCTGAGATACCGTGTGTGTGCATGTGCATTGCATTGCATTTGCCCGCCTTCTCCGATGCAGCATTTCTCACTCTCACTCTCACTCTCCCTCTCTCCCACTCTTTTTCTCTCTTTCTCCCTTGAGAAACGGGAAAAGGGCACACGTTTAGTTAGGCAGGCAGGGTAGGTAAGCACTACGCACCCCCCGGAAGCAGCGTAGTGTCATAAGGCTGTGCACTTATTTCGGGAACGTCACCGGACTCCAGGAACCCGAAAGCAGCAACTTTGAACTTGCCCTTGTGTATGTGCTGCAGTATGCATCAGATTGCGTGCAGGAACACATAAACAACACAACTGTGGGCGGGGCTCTGGTCGGGGCTTGCGATTGGTGCTCACCCGCCTTTTTTTTTTTGCCTTTCTTTTCTTTCTTTCTTTCTTTTCTTGTGCACAAACACGACACAGATAAAGAAGTAAAAGTAGTCGTAGGACTGTACAACTCAAAAGCAGCCCAGCATGTCGTTGGGCCCAACGGTACTTAGGTAAGTAGTGGATGATGGTGCTTTCCTTGCCTGCCATGCCTGCCAACCTGCCTACCTGCCTACCCTGCTTGCTCTGGTTGCAGCTTCCTTGCTGATGGTTAATGATGATGATGATGGATGACACCGCTGCTAGTGCAAGCACTCTTCCCCCATAGGTACGATGGATGGTACATTGATTTTCAGAGTTCCCTCCCCCCCCCCAGGCACGGCCCCTGGCATAGGGGTGGGGCAATGCTTTTCTCACCCGCGCCGTAGGGCTTACAGTACAGGACCATCCACCAAATCTTAGAATCTCACAGCAGCAGCCAGTGGCCCCCTTCCCCCCGGCGCGCAGTACAGGTGCAGTTGGTAAAGTTTTTTGGGTAGTGCACTGCGGCACAGCACCATCATGCCCGTCCAGCGAGAGAGAGTGTTTTAAAAATAGAACCCATGATTATCATCTCCATGACGGACATACGGACCATATTGCAGGACAGACGTAATCATAGGGCCAAGAGATCTTTGTTTTTTTTGGGAAAGGGGGGGGGGGGTTTGTTTGTCTTCTCCTGCTATTTGTACTACTAGTGGACATTACATGCTTTGTGTGCGGGCTCTCTGACGCTGGGGCTATCGATAGGACATGAGAGAGAGACGGGGGGAGAGGGAGGAAGGGAGGGAGGAGGAGGCCGTTGGGCCCAGAACAGGTTGTGCTGTGCTGTGCTGTGCTGTGCTGTGCTGGCATTTCAAAGCTAGCGCGTGACGCCTCGACCATCCCAAGCGCTGCGCCCTCTTCTTCTTCACACACACATGCAAGTTTCTCTCTCTCCATGTGTTGTGATGTTGGCGACCCCGTTTCAGGGGCTTAGCCTCGTCGACCCGCCCCCCCCCCTCTCTCCCCCAAAGAAAAAAACAGTTCACAAAAAAAAAAAAGTGTCATACGTTTCGCTCGGTCGCTCGACAGCACAAAACAGTATCCATTTCTCCCCCTAAGCCTTAGGGCGGCTCGCGCGATCTGGAGCGCCAATTCATACACATCACAAGCGCCTCCCCCCCTCTCCCTCTCTCTTCCCCTCCTTTCCTAGCGGGCAATTCTTCTTTGGATCGCCGCTCCAGGACCACCCCGACAGTTGTCCTTGTGACGACTTTCCTTCAGGGCTAGGGTTCCCACACTTTTTTTTTCCCTTTCCTTTCTTCCCTTCCTTTCCACCCGCGGGACCGAGTGATAGTCCGGACCTTCTTGGCGGGGAGAGGAAGGGGAAGAGAGAACGGAGGAGAAGAGGGGAGGGAGAGAGAAAGAAGGGGGAAGGGGGAGAGGGGGAGAGGGGGGGTGCAAGGAGAGAGGAGAGAGACCGGAAACTGTAACGTGTAACACGCACACACACACACACTCTCTCTCTCTCTCTCTCTCTCTCTCTAATTATGACCTGTGAGGAGAATGGGAGGAAAAGGCCATCCATCATTGGACAGGATGCGCGAGCGGCCTGACCCTGGGACCAGGTGTGCCCAGCTCGAGCAGTGCGCAGACGAGGGCGAGAATACAATCAACCTCCGTTCTGGGACAAGAGAGACCCCATATCGTAATCATAAACTTTGCTGGGTTAGCTTGGGGTGCTGGCCGGCGAGTGCGACAGGACATGCTGCACACCACATGCACACACACACACAACATGTACATAACACACTAGTCCCGCCAGAGCCAGAGCACTGGGTACCGGGGGGGGGTGGAGGGAGGGAGGGAGGGAGAAAACCGAAAAAAGATACATACATAAGTGGATCACTTAGGGGAGATGGGAGGTTAGTACACTTTACTACTACTATGTGTATGTAGAGAGAGAGAGAAAGAGAGAGAAAGAGAGAGCAAGACCCGCATCTGGGAACGGGCGACGGGAAGAAGCAAGCCATGCAGGTCGAAGGGGATGGGGATAGTCGAATGCCACCGGGGTCGATCTTCGTCCACTCGTGTCTCGTCTTTACCCTTTTCTCTTCTTTCTGGTGACGGGAAAAAGTGAAGATCAAATCTCATTTTTGCAGGCATTATCCTGATGACCGTCCGTGCATTAGGGATCGAGTGTCATGGGGGGGGGGGGTTTTCTCCTTCTTTTTTTTCTTCTTCTTCTTGGTGTGTCTATTCACACCCGGGGGCCCGGGGGGGGGCGGTTGATTCTTTTCTTTTCTTTTCTATTTTTATTTTTAATTTTTTAAAAAAAAGAAGAAAAGTTTAAATATAAATTACAGACGCTTGAATTTAGTCAACATCATCACGGTACTGTGGAAGAAACGAGAGACATAAGGTGACAGGTAGGGCCAGGCGAGGCCAACTCTGGTTGCTGGTCGCGAGAGAGAGACAACATAACCCGGGACGGAGGATGCAGAAGCAAGCACCAGATCTACCATACATATAGCATGTACCATCTACGATTATGTATGTCTAAGTCAAACCCAAGGCAGAAAGGGGAAGGGCGGGGGGGGGTCGGGCAAGATCATCTTGTCTCAGAAAGAAACACTAGAAGATGTCTTACCTGTGTAGGATGAACCCCCCCCCCTTCTCTCTTCTCCTTCCCTGACTCCTTCTCTCCCCATGCTCGTTATCGCATTTCCCGCCATGGTTGAAGGGCCATGGTTGGCGATTAGGCCCCCCCCCCCCATTTCTCGAGATGGTGTGGAAATCAGGTGTACAATATTGGCGGGTTTCCACCCGTCGTCGGGATAGAAAAGCAGAGAGAGACGAGCCGAGACATGCCCCATAGCAAGGCAGAGGCGGGAGCCAGGAATATTTGTGGTCCCGTCATCACAGGGACATTATCAGAAAATGTTATTTTTTTCTTTCCTTTCTTCTTCCTTCTCTTTTCTTCTTCTTTTTCTTCGGTTTTGGGCAGGGTGCAAGTTTTTGGGGCACGCGCTGTTAGGCAGGGCTTTCGGGGGCGGCCAGGGCAGGGGGGTGGGGGTTGGGATGGTGTTCCTGTGGAAGCCCAAAGAGATGTCAGACGGGAAAAGAACTGGGGTTGGAGAGCACGCTGGGAGGGGAGAGCTTCCCGTCTTCTAGTGGGGCCCCTTCTGCTGACACCATTTCTCTCTCTGTGACACAGGCAGGAAGGACCCAGCACTGCGATAGCCGGCGGGCCTCTCACACACACTGTTAATCCTGTACCATAGCATGCACTGCCGCGGTGCCTGTTCTCAGGGCTGCCTCAGGGGAGGGTTTTTTTTTGGTCTTGATCTCTCCCAAGGGAAAAATAGCAATTCCCCATACTACTACTACTACTACTACTACAGCACTGATGAGATCATACTATGGTACACACACACCCACATATAGCATCTTGATCAAGTCGAACCACATGACCACCAAGAGCTCCAGACCGGGGAGACCAAGATGACGAGCTCTCTCTCTCTCTCTCTCTCTCACACACACACACACACACAAGGAGTGGATGGATGACCGGTTTCTATTTTCAGCAACCTCTGAACAAATTTCCCACCACAGAGCCATGGCTGAGGTGGGCTCGCAAGTGGGTTTTTCCTGATTGTTAATTGACGAACATGGCACAATAAGGCTACGGGCCACAAGGGAGAGAGGGGGGGTTGTTGGGTGGAAGGGAGGGAGGAAAAGACAGAAATCGGTCGGTGCTGGTCAACCCTTAAGCGAGGGGTCCGTGGAGGATGGATGGTTGGGAATAACGGACATACCGCGGGAAGGACTTTTGTACATGGTAGAGATTCGTACGAGAAGAAGAAACAACAATACTGGGGGGGGAGGGGGAGAAATGGATCTGCTTCATCTTGATGAGCTCGACATGGCGGAGAAGAAGAACTTTTTTTTTTCTCGTCTTTATTTGTTAGGGCGACCGCCCTTCTCTACTCCCGGAGAGACGGTGAGGTGGAGCGTGTAATTCGAGCCCTGCTCCACCTAAAGGCGGCCGCGGGGAGTCGAGCCCCTTGGATCCGGCCACAGACCCTCTGGACCTTTTGCTTCGACCACGTCGAATCAATATCACCAGGCAGAGGTGGTACTCAGACTGTGTAATCATACTCTTGTCTCGTCTCCCTTCTCTGGCAGCAGCAGAGGGACAGCTTGCCTTGGTGGCTACCAGCCAGGGCCGCGCCCGTCTCTGCCTGTTTGCTGCAACAATGTCCCCCGAAATCCGGTCTCGAACAGGGTGAACACTCTCAAGAGATCTGGCTGAGACTTCCGCACAAGGACAGCAAACGCTATCGCAGAACCCGGCGCGTGCTTGCTTACTTATGGGCGAGGTCACAGTAGAGAGAGAATCCTTCTATACCATAGCTCAAGGACTGTGTTAAGGTTACGGCTCGAGTGGAAATCTTGACCCGTGTTCCCATTGCCAAGTTACTTACTTACATTTGAAAGTGAGAAAGAGAGTGAGAGAGAGAGAGAGTGAGAGAGAGAGAGAGTGAGAGAGAGAGACAGGAAATGGCAATCCTAATTCCTGATCCACTCATACTACCTACCTACCTACCTACCATACTGTAGCACCACAGTGTCATGAGTTACCTACTGGCTGCCCATCTTCCCTTGTTCATGTCTGGTCCCACGGTTCCAAGGGCCTTACATAGATAGTATGTTTTCCTCATTCTAACGCCGGACCCCCCCCCCCTCTCTCCCTCCCAGTACGCAACGCGACCCATGCTCGCGATCAGCGCCCACAGGTGTGTGTGTGTGTGTGCCAGACAATAAGAGAAGAGGCGGCTTGAGAGAGCGCGAGAGAGGGAGGAGAGAGACAGGGGACATCTGTGTTGTACCTTCGTACCTTCCCGTACCTTCGTACCCGCCCCGCTAAGGCTTGCCAGGGACCCCCCCGGTCAGCCCTTGTGGATACTGCCCACCCTGTCCCTTGAGGTACAGATGTACATGTCTACCTCTGCCACCTCTGCCACCCCTGTCCCCTGCCGATGACTGCCATCATCGGTACGTACCAGAGCAGCATCTTCTCTTCTGCTCCGCCTACCGCACTAGAGGTACCGCAGCAAGCACCCAAGATCTCTCTCTCTCTCTATGGGACCAAGCCAGCCATCCGGGCCAGACAACAAAACACCATGCTGCTGTCTATATCTGTCCAAGGCCCCCAACATTCCATTTTCGATCTCACTTCTTTCCTGCCCCCATATCATCCCTCCAGATCTCCCTCTCTGTCTTGGGAATCTTTTCCTCTTCATCTCTCCCTATACATGACCTGACGAACCTAAACACTGGTCCCTTCCATCCTCCACTCTGACATCCTTCCTCCTTCTTCATCACATCACACGGACCCCAGGAGACATCGCCTTACCTTGCGTCTTCTTACCAACCGTCTCGGCCCGCAACTACTACCACTACCGCCACCCTACCTCCTGCTCGGTGTTCTTGTTTATTTCTTAAAAAGCTCTCGGCAGTTTTGGCTGTCTGTCAGGGTATCAGAAAGAACGGGCGGGTTGCAGAGCTCATCAGCGAGAACCACAAGGGGAGAGAAAGACTCTAAAGAGTTCAGCTGGAGCAAGCAATTTTGGATAGTGGTTCACATCAACAACCTCGATCACGGATTTATTTCCCACCCCCCCTCCATCAACGACGGACGACGACTTACGACGACGACAACGACGACGACGACAACGGGGACTCTTCTCTCTTCCCTTCCTCTCTCATGAGTTTCACTACTTGACTGCCGAGACGTCCCCATCACTATACGTACGACCTGAACCAATCTTCTCCTCCTCTGTCTCTCCCTCTCTCTCTTTCCCTCTCTTTCTCAAAGTCTGGTATGAGCTAGAGACTTTCTTGTAAGGCATATATTTATTTTTTTATATGATATATATATATGAGCTGGTGGTAGTGTCGTGATATAACTGTGAACCCCTTAACTGATATCAACGTCTAGCACAAGCTTCGTGGCTTCCTCTTCTTCCCCTGGAACCCAATCCTTCGGACACAGCCATCGCAGGACGACGACTCTGGTCACGTCTCGCTGTCTCTGTCTCTCTCTCTCTCTCTCTTCGTCTCTCTCACCCTACCATGGTCTCGTCTACTATGGTGTCTGTTGAGCACCACCACCACCACCACTCGCTCGCCATGTTTCCAAGGCAGGGCAACGAGGAGAACCAGTTCCACCACAGCTCCATATATCCGGACCCACCGCATGGTCCTTTCTCTACCGCGCCTCTCGACATGGGCCTCACATCTGATGCCTCGTCCTACTATCCGCGCATGAGCCAGGATCTGCCCACAACCATGAGCGGCTTTGAGCACATACCCTTTGCCGTCGACGGGCCTGCAGGCTGGTCATACGCCGGCATGTCCCCCCCACCCACCTTCCCGGACGACAGAGAGATGGGAATGCCCTCAAACATGTCTACCGAGTCCGTCCCCTCAGCACCCTCGTCCGCGGTCGGCTCACCGCGGTCGACACACGGCCACCCCGCGCCAATACCGGAGTGGGCGCCCCAGGGCGTGACTATGAGCCCTAGCATCGTGGGACACCACGAGTACTTCAATACTGGGACGGAGTACAGCTTCGCACCACCAGGTATGGAGGATCTCACACCTTTTGCATACGCAGACACTTCAAAGCCGTCCGAATTCGCTGGTGAGTTACCACAGACTTCTACGTCATCATCATCATCATCATCATCATCATCATCAGCTGCTGCTGCTGCTGCTGCTGCTCCACAGCGCCCTCAGGAACAACAACAAAACCCTGGTCCTACTTCTCCTTCTTTTGTGACTCCTCGTCGCGAGTCTTCCTGTACTGTCCTCTCTGAATCTCGAACGGCGGTCGACACGCCGCCTGAGGCTGTCTATGCTCAGGTCGCGAGTTCGCCCATCTCTCCTGAGGAGGCAAGGAGGAAATCCAGTGTCTTCACCTCTCCTGATCTCTCAACTTCCCTGTCTTCTCCTGCCGCTGGCTGGAGCCCGTCGACTCCTCATGTGCCTTCTCCTTTCTTTTCTCAAAGCAGTGGTCATTTTGTAGCTCCTCTCGGATCTTTCTGTTGGTTTCCTTGGTCAAACTCTTTTGTCTTTTTTATTTCCCGCCTCTTTTCTCTTGATCCTAGAAAAGGCTAACCATGCTCGTGTGCCCTCCCCTTACAGATCCAAGCCTGATTCACCCCGATATCGCGCGCCCGCTCATGACGCCATACGATGGTGGCTTCCAGCACGCGCCATCCGTTCAGCAGCAGCAGCAGCAGCAGCAGGCACCACCAGCCGTCTACCCCAACTCGCCCGCCCTGACCACGTCCTCACCACACGCGAGGAATGGAAGCCAGAGCCCCTTCCTCGCAGCTAACGCCGGCTATCACTTCTCGCCGTATCCAGTTCCAGTGGACCAGAACCGGAGGCCAAGCCTCGTCTCGTTCCGCTCGGGCCACTCTGGCACGTACAGCGATACCGACTCCAAGGAGAAGCAGAGATGCCCCCACCCCGAGTGCGGCAAGGTCTTCAAGGACCTCAAGGCCCACATGTTGACGCACCAGACGGAGCGCCCTGAGAAGTGCCCCATCACCACCTGCGAGTACCACATCAAGGGCTTCGCCCGCAAGTACGACAAGAACCGACACACTCTGACGCACTACAAGGGGACGATGGTCTGTGGCTTCTGCCCAGGCTCCGGCTCCGCGGCAGAGAAGTCGTTCAACAGGGCCGATGTCTTCAAGAGGCACCTGACGGCGGTGCACGGGGTGGAGCAGACCCCACCCAACAGCCGCAAGAACAAGAACGGCGCCGGCGCGGCGCCCGCGGGCACTGGCAAGAAGCCCGGCCCCGGCTACGCGCCCGATGCTACCGGCAAGTGCTCTACCTGCTCGCAGACCTTCAGCAACGCGCAGGACTTCTATGAGCATCTGGACGACTGCGTGCTGCGCATCGTGCAGCAGGAGGACCCGGCGGAGGCCATCAACGCGAGGAGGCTCGCCGAGGTCGAGAACGACCGGGATGTGCACCAGACCCTCGAGAAGAACAACCTCCCTACCGACACGCAGACGCTGGTCGCCGACGACGAGGAGGACGACGACGAGATGGACGACGACGAGGGCCTTCCCTATGACGAGCAGGAGCTCAAGGCCATGGGCGTCAAGACGTCGGCATCCCTCATCAAGAGGAAGGGCAACCCGGCCAACGGCGTGCAAAAGTCACGAGGGCTGACACACTCTCGTGGCGGGTTCCCAAGAGCCCACAACCAGACCAAGGGCCGCAAGAGCAGGAGGGAATACCCATCCTCGTGGGGCTTCGACAAGGGCCAGATGACCATGAAGAAGCGGGTCATGGCTGTCTTTGACGGCCCCCGCCGGCTGGCCAAGGACGACATGATGCTCTCCACCGAGCACGAGGTCCGCCTCCCCCTGGCCGACGGCAGGTCTTATGTCACAGACCTGGACGTCCAGACCCTGCGGAGGGCCGAGGGCTTCCTGAACGCCACCGATGAGGAGAAGGGGCTCTGGATCTCGGATGACCCTACCGAGGAAGATCTCACCGCCATGCTGAATGCTCAGCTGCAGTAAAGCGAGGGCAAACCAATCATCCCCATCCTCCTCCTCTCCACCACAGCGGCGGCTCTGTACAGCATCAAATCACATCACATTATTATTACCTTGTTTGCATTACACATTTGCTTGTTTTTTTCTTTTCTCTCTCTCTCTCTCTCTCTCTCTTTATATCTGCATCATATATATTGTTCAACAAAGCGACGAGTCAGGCATGGTTATTCGGGAAGCGGGCGATTACAAAAAGAACAAAAAAAGAACTGGTTGCTTTTTATATGGATTACACTACCACTTCTTATTCACTCTACCACACACACACACACACACACACACACACACACACACACACACACACATACACACACACAACCCACCATCCACGGAAGGAATACTTGTAGCGACGATACCCGGGCACCTTGTTTATATAGCCTTTTTTTTTTATTAAAAAAAAAGGCTTCTTTCTGTCTTTACCTCTTCTTGATTTGGGAGCGTTTTCACTATCTGTGCTGGGCCTTGGGAAAGACGGGGAAAGAAATGCATGTCGAACGGGGGAGCCCTTGGAAGAAAGTGCGAGACCTGATGATTTAATTTTTTTTCTTTCTATTCTTCTTCTTTCCCCCCTCTGCTCTTTGCTTTTTTATATACAATGTAAGCGATTTATGATGGGAGTTAATAATACTCTTCTTACCTTTCTGAAAGAATAAAAAAAAAGAATCTCTTGGATATTTACGACTTTTGTCACATTTGCATGATCGGGTGACCAAAGAAGGAGCAAGGGGGGGGGGCTCTTGAGGGTAAACCCTAACCCTAACCCTGAATAATGAGAGAGCTGACTCACTAAGGCGCAACGAGCAAGTGGTAAGAGCTACCCCCCCCCCCTGTCTCGGGCCGTTTTAGTTGGTAAGCCCCTACCTTCCGTACCTTACAAAGAAAGGAATATGCCATGACGACGTTTTGGATGATCAACGTGGCATTAGCTCTCAAGGTAGTACAAGCCAGACAAGGCATACACACACACACACCATCGCCAACACCCATCCTCCTTTCCCAATCCCACCACCCCCGCTCCTCGTCGTCCTCCTCCCAACCATCACAAACAACACAACCTCCAGTCATTACGACGCAACTATGGGCACCTAGCCAATCCCCCCCTTCCTCTCTTCCGACGTTCCCCTACGCTCTTTTTGTATTGAATCTGCTCTGCTCTTGTCTTCTCTCTCTCCCTCTCTCTTTCTCTCTCTGATCCAGCAACGACACGACTCTCCGGCCGAGATCGACTGACCCTCTTCCGAGCCTTCCGCCCTCCTCACGCGACACACACAGACAGACACACAAAGACACAGATACACACACACATACACACGATGCGCCTCGCCGTGTACGCCGGCACCTCGGCGGCGTTGGCTGCAGCTGTCATCACGTCGGCCTTTTGGCAGCGGGCCAACTTCTACTCGGCCATGGTGTACCTCTCGCAGTCGAACCTGTGTCTGATGATCCTCGTCAACCTCGTCTTCCTCGCGTACGGCTCCTTCATGTACGGCCTCCAGCGCCTGTGCTTCGGCACCCTCCGCCCCGTCGAGGTGGAGCAGCTGTACGAGAAGGCGTGGTTCGCCGTGACGGAGACGTGCCTGGCCATGACCGTGTTCCGCGAGGAGGTCGGCGCCTTCTTCCTCGTCATGTTCACCGCGCTCATCACGGGCAAGGTCTGGGGCTGGATCGGCGAGGGCCGCGTCGAGGTGCTCGAGCAGCAGCCGCCCGCCAACCCGCGCCTGTTCCACACCCGCCTGGTCGTGTCGCTGGCCGCGAGCGTCGCCTACAACTGCTGGCTGCTGAGCTACTCCATCCACACCGTCATCGCCGTCGCCAAACCCACCATGATGGTCATGTTCCTGTTCGAGTTCGCCGTCCTCGTCGTCGGCTCCCTCCACACCGCCCTGCGCTACGTCATCTCGCTCGTCGAGGCCAGCGTCGTCAGGAAGCAGACCAGGCTCAGGCTGCGCCAGAGGAGGGACGAGGTCCGCCGCGAGAGGGACGACATCCTGCGGAGGAGGGAGGCGGGCGAGTTATCAGAGGGCGAGGGTGACCCCTTGCCCGACCCGGATGAGGTCGAGGAGATGGACATCGAGGTTCCAGGATGGGAGGCCAAGGGGCAGTGGGTCTTGTTCCTGGACCTCTTTGCCGGTACGTTTTCCCTTTTCATTTCTGTCTGTCTGGGTAATCTCTCTCCCTAACGCGGCAGGCACAGACTTCCTCAAGCTCTCCGTCTACGTCGCCTTCTTCGGCGTCCTTCTCAGGTTCTACGGCCTGCCGATCCACATCATGCGGGATCTCTTCATGACCGCGAGAAGTTTCGTCAAGCGCCTGAGTGCGCTCCTAAAGTACAAACAGGCACTGAGGGACATGAACCGGTACCCTGATGCCAGCCAGGATGAGCTCGGGCACGAGGACACGTGCATCATCTGCCGGGAGGAGATGCGGCCCTGGGACCCCAACGCCGGACAGCTTGAGAGACACCGGCCCAAGAAGCTTCCCTGCGGCCACATCCTGCACTTTGGCTGCCTCAAGAGCTGGCTGGAGCGACAACAAGTCTGCCCCACGTGTCGCAGCTCTGTCGTCGCCGATCAGCAGCGTCCACAATATCGGCACCGGATGGCCTTCCACATCGCCCCCAACAATGGGCAGCAGAACGACGCCGGAGCAGCAGCAGCAGCAGCAGCGGGAGCAGCGGGAGCAGCAGGAGACAACGGACCCCCCCTCGGTATGCAGGGTGCACAGCTTAACGGGCAGGCCGGGCAGGGAGGCCCACAGCAGCCTGCAGCGCCCAGGAACGCCATGAGGTACATCAACCTCGGACCGATACGCTTGGGATTTGCCCAGGGGGGGCAGGAGGTCGCAGAGCTGGCGAACCGTATGGGAGTGGAGATAAACGAGGCCAACCTACGACGCGCTATGCCGCAGGCAAATAACCCCCCGGTGACCCCCCCACCCGCGGACCTCTCATCCATGGAGGCTGTCCGGAATAGGCTCTTGGAGGTCGATCAGAGAATCCAGCAAGAGGTTCGCGACCTACAGAACGGCATGCAGGACGTCCAGGCCGCCCAGCATGAGCTTCACCTAATCAACCACCTCCTGTCTGAGATCCTGCGCCTACGACAGGTTCAGGGGCAGGATCAACCGCAACCACAACAACCACAACCACAGCAGCAACCACAGCAGCAACCACAGCAGCAACAAGAAACCCCGTCGGCTCAGAACGGCCAGACGGTACCAGCGCCCGCCGCGGCTCATCCTCCAGCTGGCAGCAGCGCCCCGCCCCACATTCCTCCTCATGCTGTTCCTCCTCCTCCTCCTCCGATGATGGGCGGCCCACAGCTCCCCTATGCTCCCCTCGCTCAATATCCTCTCCCGCACTTCCAACCAACCGCTGCCGCCGCCCCTCAGTTTAACTTGAGGATGGGCTCGAACTCATCACCTCATGCTATCCGACATGGAATACCACCAAGCGGTACCACAATCCCAGCTGGCAGCCCCGACCTCCCCGAGGGCGTTGTTCTCCCTCAAGGATGGTCCCTCCTCCCCCTTCAACGCCTCGACCAGACTGCGATACCTCCTAATGTCCAGGCTGTCCTACACCCCAGCGTGCGGGTGAACAACCAGGAACCGGCGCTGGACCTCACCACCCTACTGACCCCTCAGTGGTCCGGCCCTTCTATTGTGCCAGCCGCTACAGTGGGCGAACACGGCGTTCCTGCTCCTGCTCCTGGTCCTGGTCAGGATGCACCTGAGCCTGTGATGTCTACTACACAGGCACAGGCACAGGCACAGGCACCGGCAGTCCAAGTCGCAGCGCCCACCCCGGTGGCGCCCAACTGGGGCGGATCAGCGCAGCTCTTCAGCAGCGGTGGCGCAAACGGCAGCAGCGGATCGCTCGCTTCGGGCGCCCAACAACACCAGGCTGAGACCGGAACCCCAGCCGCCGCTCATCATGAGCAGGAGACCGAAGAGACCGAGGGTGGCCCCTCATCATCATCATCAGCATCAGCATCATCATCAAGGGGAAAGGTTCCGGTGGCAGCCACTGCGGAGGATGTGGACGATGATGATGAGTCTTGAAATGGGGGGGAGGGGGGGAGGAGAGAGAGGGAGACTGTCTGTGTGTGTGTTTGTGTATTATGAAAATAATTATTTCCTTCATAAGCGATAGCGACACTAGGGGCAAAAATACCAATTCAATGGAGCATCCTTTTTTTTTTATTTTTTTTTTAAATCATTATCACCACACCAGAAAAAAATGTCGTGTCCTCGTATGTAGGTCTTATTGCTCTAGACCTTGGAAGAACCGGGTTGATAAGTGCAATTCAATCATCATTCGCCCTCAGCGCCACTACCTCCCGCTCAGCCCCTCATGATCCTAAAGGTGGTAGTAGTAGTAGTAGTAGTAGTAGTAGTAGCAGCAGCAGTAGCAGTAGTAGTAATAGTAATAGTCCCTAGGAAGGTTTGATTCATCCAGGTTGGGGATGTGAACGAACCGGTTTTTTTGAGCAGTGAAGGGAGGAGGAGATGTGGCTGAGCCACCGGGACCAAACAGAAGTAGTAACAGCATAGAGAGAGAGAGAGAGAGAGAGAGAGAGAGAGAGAGAGAGAGAGAGAGAGAGAGAGAGAGAGAGAGA